>CM077457.1:19306550-19495055 GCA_039654765.1 Mylopharyngodon piceus
TTTATCATTATTTACTCACCTTCTTGTTGTTCCCAACCTGTATGAGTTTCTTTCTTCTGCTGAACACAAAAGAAGATATTTTAAAGAATGTGGGTAACCAGACATTGACTTCCATAGTAGGAAAAAATACTATGGAAGTCAATGGGTGCCATTAACTGTCTGGTTACCCACATTCTTTAAAATATATATATATTTTTTTGTGTGCAACAGAAGAAAGAAACTCGTACAGATTTGGAACAACATGAGGGTGAGGAAATTACGATATAATTTTTGGGTGAACTACCCCTTTAAGGGTGCTGCCCCGATGACAAGCTGTTGTACCCCTAGAGGTGCAATTTTTGCACATTTTTTTTCCTGAAAGTTTGGGTATAATAATGCAATATGTTAGTATGCCTTAGTAATTGTGTGTTTGTGTGTGGGTCAGGTTTTACCATTCTGTGGGCACAGTAGACGTCAATGGAAAGTCCCCACCGTGATAGAAAAAATGTGTGTGTGTGTGTGTGTGTGTGTGTGTGTGTGTGTGTGTTTTCTCAGTAGGGCTGTCAGGTAGCCAGGTTAGATATTACTGATGCCTCAGTGACACATCCCACCTTATCCATCACCCACTGACTGAACAACACCACCGTCTGCTCATTTTCTCACATGCACAGACACGAATGCACCCACATTAAATCTTTCTCCCGCACACATGCTCATAAACACATACGCTGGAGTTTTAGGAGGGAAAAGCTTTTTTCTTCCTCTTTTCTGTTCTTAATGCAGTGAGCTGTGGATAATGAGAGAGATTTGAGCGAGAAAGAGAGAGAGAGATTGTCAGGAAGTAGCGATTTCTGTAACCAACCCAACCAACTAGAGCCAACGTGTCCTCCCTCCCTCTTTCTCTCTTTCTCTGTCATTGCCTTAGACATTTTCAGTCATATGGTTGACTGTTTTGGGAATGGATTGGAATGATGGTGGGGTAAAGCTGGACAGAAGAGATAGGAAAAGTGATGAGCAATGAAGAACAAGAAGAGCCAGGTTGGATGCAAATTGTTCTCTACTTATTCACCTTTAACTTGATATTCCCATTTTTCCCAATTTTTAGCGGAATGGGGAATGACTTTGCCAGGGGGAGTAATATAGTCATTTAGATGGTTGCACTTTTTCTGTCTGTCTTGTGAAGATTATTTGTGTTCATTGGGGTCCAAATATCTAAGAAAATTATTATTTTGTATTAATTTATAATTAAATGCAACATTTTTGATTACAGCATATTAAAGTGAAAAGTTGAATTAAAAATGCTTCTTCTTTTTTTTTGCTTTTTTTTTTTTTTTGCTTTAATGGCAGCAGCACTAGAGCTGCATGAAGTTTTTGTCAAACCTGATGAAACTCGATGTTCTCTAGTATGATTTAAGATGATCCAAAAAGCATCTCGAGCTTCAATGGAAGAAAATCTAACCGTCTGTACAAAGAGTCACATGATCAATATCACTAACTAATTTACTAATTTTTGACTGAGAAGTACTGCAGAATCTGAGATATTTTGTATTCTTTTTAAATCATAACTTATAAAAATCACAGATTTTCAAGGATTTCATGGATGGATTTCCCTTTGATCGCCACATTGTTTTGTTTTGTTTTGTTTTGTGTTTTGTTTTGTCAGTATATTTTCTCTGCAGAGCAAGCACATTAGTCTTGTTGTCCACTATAGAGGGGTCGAGGAAGAGACTCAAATTGCCTTTGAGGGTTTTTTGTGTATCTGTGGAAAGAAATGAGACCATTTCCCCTCCCACCAATCAGAGTGTTTAGAGAAAAGACAGAGACTAAGTAGCATTGATGCTGGAGGGAGGATGTGAAAAGGAAAGTAAAAAGGACCAGATGGAAGCAACATAATAAAACAGAGTAGATTAAATGCAATCTAGAGTGAAAGAAAGACAAAATATAAAAGAGGAAAGGGGGAATGAGAAATGGAGAGTCAGAGGAGAGGGAAAGGATATATGGTGTGTTTGTAAGAGAACACTGGCTGTTGTAGAGGTCATATGTAGATATAAAATGATCAAGGATGTTTTATATAAGCAGATTATGACCTGATGAATTATGTAGAAAGGAAGGGTGTGGTGCATGCTTATGCTAAAAGAAAAAGAAGGAAACTGAAGGAATCGGGCTTTATTAAAAGATCATTAGAGCCTAGAACAATACAGGCAATTAACACTGGGGTTTGTGCTAGATTTCAGGAAGAATAAACAGAGGCATATGGCTGTGTGTTGGATTTAGGGGAGCGAGTGAGACAGAGAAGGAGAGAGCGAAAGAGAGAAAGGTTGTGTTTGGCACTTTAGGGGCCATGTGATGATAAATGCTCCAGTGCCACAAACCAGAATGCACCTTGTTCGACATGAGCTATGTGATATTTTTAGCCAATCACAGTGTACCAAAGGTTGAGGCTAACAAGACATCAAGTGCTCCCCCAAATCCCTCATGCCTCTCTCTGTCACACCCCATTCCTCCAGCTCGGGCGGCCCATAAGTCATTCTTCTCTTTTCTGCTTCCCATTTCCTTACTTTTCTCTTCTGACCACCTCTTGTCCCAGTTTTGCATCATCTTTCATTTTGTTTTGTTTTTTGCCTTCCTTGGTTTCTCTTTTCACTTTGGTAATCATGAATCGTGTGTATTCAGATCTGACATTTTTACTTGTGCTGAAAACGTCTTGTTTTTATTGCTGTTGGTTGAAGAATCTTAAACTCAGATCATGATCTGTTTTGAAATGAGGTTGGGATTTTAGTTAGGAAATCGGTATAAAAGTGTACTCACTGCTTTAGCCACAACAGCAGCGGTTAACGTCCCTACAAACACACACACACACACACACACACACACACACACACACACACACATGTACAAACAGGCTATTTGACATTTCCCAGCTTTCTGAGGGGCAATTCTGTCCCGTTCGTTTGTGAACATGCTGAAAGGGATGTCATGGATGAAGATGATAAGCATTCTTCTGGACAGACACTCTGACCTTATATAACACAATGTGCTTACAGTATATTTGATCATGTGTTTGGACTTGTTGGTGTGTGTGGAGGAGCAAACAAGTATTTTATTCCATTGTATTTTTTCCCCTTTTACCCATTTAAAAGTCGGCATGAAATGGAAGTTGTGATAGTCTTTTCCCCCCTATTGTGACGTATATCTGAGTGAAATGGCTTCTGGAATGAGAAAAAAAAATGTAGGACTTGATCATCCTTTGGGAATTTATTAGATTGTAGTTGGGTGTTGCTAACTAAATGGAGGCAGATATGAATGCCAGTTTGCAGTCAATTGTGGAGGATTTTTAGTCCCACCATCCGCTGAGACATACGTCATGAAGAGAACAGATGTTGTTGCGAGAGGGAGGGGAGGCTAACTTTCTTGATTAAAGATTACAAGTGCACATAAATTCTAAAAAAAAAAATGATGTGCACGAATAAATCATTTATAATAAACAGTGCAACATTATGTAAAAAAAAAAGAAATTAAGAATAGTCAATTATGATTTCATGGTAAATTTTAGTAATCACATTGATTGATTGATTGATTGATTGATTGGGATATAGGATGTCCACATTACCAAAATTATTATCAAACAACAGTAAATAAAAGAATCAAACGTTGAAGTTTATTCTAATGATTGTGAACTGCCTAATAATATGCAGCAATAATAACACGACAAAGTGAATAGGAATAATCATGTCTATTTTGTAAATTTATAAACAACAGCAGAAGTGATAAACTGTACTACTATTAGCCATATTTCTGACACATGAATTTGTGCCAAATACTTTATCTGATTGGATGTTCCTTTGATGTCAATATATGGTAAGCATTTTTTCTTTAATTTTAAAAGATGAAAAGTAATATAAGGTAAGTTAAAGGGGACCTATAATGCCCCTTTTACAAGATGTAATGTAAGTCTCTGGTGTCCCAAGAATGTGTCTGTGAAGCTTCAGCTCAATACCTCACAGATCATTTATTAGATCTTGTCAAATTTGCCCCTATTTGGGTGTGAGCAAAAACATGCCGTGTTTGTGTGTGTCCCTTTAAATGCAAATGATCTGCTGCTCCTGGCCCGCTTTCCAGAACAGGGCGGAGCTTTAACAACAACAAAGCTGGAGAATCTCACACAGCCAAAATGACAATTGTCAGTAACGGTGTTCAGCCTTAAATTGTTCAAACCGGAGTCGGACTCTGATGGAGAGACTCAGTGAATAAATTTATGTAGTTGCTGTGGAGTTGATTCAACTCATCGACTAGCATGTGCCGTCATGTTAATCTTTTTTGCAAATCCAGCGTTGAATTGACCCTCGTTTGTGAAGCAGTCTGGTGTAAAATGACGGCATGGCAACAACACTCTACTACAACAACTCTTCCTCTTATCTAAAGCAGCCCAACATGGCCTTACCCACTTTGTTGTGTGTTCTCGGGGGCAGGGTTTATGTAAATTTTAGGGTTAGTGATGTCACTAACCCGGTAAGAAGATTGTTGTAGTTCCTACCAGCCGTTTGTTGTAGTCCTTAAACAGAGAATTCTTTAAAAGAAAATATCTCCTTTTGCATTGAACTTTGAGAGTCGTAACTTTGCAGATGTTGTTTATGCTCAAACAGCAACACACTAACTAAAGTTAAAAAAGTGAAATAATCAACCACCCCTTTAAGATAAACAAAACTACTGCTGTCCAAACTATGCATGATTATATTAATAGTTGCATTTTTATGATTTATATTTAGCATTCTTTTTTTCCTGCCTTTCTGTGACCTTATCAGAATGGTAGTGTGACCCATTTTTGATTGTGACCAGTTAGAGAATATCTGGAGTAATTAGAGTAACAACTAATGTCTGCTGATGGCAGTATTTCTGTTGCAGTGCATGCTGGTTAACTCCTTGTGCTGCTGTAGCTGTGATCACCTATGGGTAGTTCAGTATTAGATAGATATTTTCTGTGGTTTATTTGAAAGCCTGAGATTCCTTCCAGTTGCTAGAGCAGGTGTTGTCGTTAACTGTAGCTGTACTTGTTGTTCTGCTACCTGTGGTTTGTTTAACAGTTGGTGGAGTGGTAGGCATGTTGCCATGGGTTGTGGGTGTTGTGGGTGAGGGGCAAGACACGTGATCTCACCAAACCACTGCCAGATGGCTCCTCTTCCTCTTCTTCCTCGCCTGTAACCACGGAAACCTACCCACCAGCCCATCTGTGAGGCTGCCCCACCCGTTCCTCCTTCCGTGCTCCACTCCCAATGGGCAACCATGAGGGACTGAGAGAGACACAGAGAGCCGGAGGGAATGAGAATAAGAAGGAGATTTAGAGTGGCCTCCTGGGGACTCAGGCTCTGTTAAGTCTTTCCACATAGATTGACAGACACTTCTCTGATCCCAGAAGGGGAATTTTGTACATGCTGGTTAACTTTGGCAGCAAAAAAAAAAAAAGAAAAGAAAAAAGGATCTTTCTCCAGTGACAGCCATTTAAATCATTTTTTTTTTTTTTATTTATTTTTTTTTTTTATTTTATTTTATTTTATTTTATTTTATTTTATTTTAAGGGGATCCTGCTCTAGTCAAGAGACTTAAATGAAGACCTCCCTGTTCATTGCCTTTTACCCAACATAACAGAAAATAGATAACTTTCTGCAATAGATTGAAATAAAAATAAAAGCACAAAATATTTTTAGTCCTTTTTGCTGTTTGTGTTATCCTTCAACTTCAATATCTTCTCATGAGGCATTCATGTATAGCATTTTGGAGTCTTTGAGCCAAAGTCAATAAAACCGGATCAATGGAGGAAACATTCTCTGTCCAGAAACAAATGAGCAAACACAGAGTAAAACACAATGCCCTCATCCTGGATAAAACAACATCAGCCAAATACACCAATGACTCATCGTTTCCACTGAAAATGTTTCCACTGCAAATGTGCGACATGTGACTTGCTGACGCTGATGACAATTCCTGAGTCTGTTTCTAAACTAATCTTCTCATTTAGTTGATGTATGATGTTTATAAATAAGTGATTTATTTATAGCAGGAACAGCTGGAGAAACTCAAAGGTACAGTGGTCATAGGGCAGAACGCGGGGAATCTCTCAGGTCACAGGTCACCTCTACCTGGGATCAAACCTGGGAACTTTGTATTAGTAGTTAAAGTCTTAAAGGGATAGTTCAAATAGTAAATAATGACAAAATTTTCATTTTTGATTGAACTGTCCCTTTAAGAGCTTTAAGTTAGCCAGACCTATATGTCTACCTGAGTCTTATCGAGTGGACTCATAATAGTTCACTTCATAGGTTTGTTTGTAAGTAAGCAAGAAAGGTGGCACAGAAAAAAAGGTGAGCGAACAAACTTCTTATGCAGCAAACAACTTGTTTATTTTTTTCTCCAATATTTGTTTTTCCCAGAATGTATGACTCACCATGCCTTCATTGTGTTCAATTAAGATGTTCTTTTGTGCATACAGGTTTATTAGAGTATTGTGCAAACCTGATGTAAGATGTTATCTGAGGTCACAAGCATTCTGCACACCCACTTTGCATCAGCCTTTTCCTATTTATAATTCCACCAGCTTTTTCATTTCATCTACATTTACTCTGCCAATGCTTTTTCTAAGTTCACAGTGAGTCAGTCTGATCCAAGCTCCTTCTGTTGTGCTTGTTTTTAAAGATTGTAGCAGTGTTATTATTGTTAACTAAAACTATTAAAAATCCCTTTCGGTAATAAAGTTGCAGTAAAATAAAGTATAAATATTAGATGAAGAACTGAAGCTGAATATACCTTGGCATCTAACTAAAATAAACAATTTTAATTTGAAGTACCAAAATGACTAAAACTGAAATTAAAATTAAAATGAAATATAGAAAAGCAAATTAAAATGACAACAAAATTACTAAAACTTAAATTAAAATATAAAAATAAAAGCTAATTCAAATTAAATACTACACTGAAAAAAATGGCTTTGTAACAGTTTTTACTCAGAAATGGATAGATTCACAATTAATAATTACAAAGAAACTGCAAGTAACGCATTGAATATAGAGGATATAATTGCTGCAATAGTTTATTAAATAAACACAAAGAAAATCCAAACAGGGAAGATGATGACAATATTCCAAATAGGGAAACAGTGTTGCCAATTTAGCTATTTTGTCACTAGATTTAGCAATTCCCTCGCCCCTTTTGAGACTTTTTTTTAAAAGCCTAGCAACAAATCTAGCAACTTCTTGGACAAACCTTATTTAGATTCTTATCTCACTCATTGATCAATATTTATTTTATATAAATCAGTGAAATCGCCATTATGACGTCATCTGGTCATATTTAGCGATCAGATTTAGCTACTTTCAACTGAAAGTAGTTGGCAACACTGCAGGGAAACATATATCCAAACAGGAGAAGGAAGGAGACAATAATCCAACTTGGGAATGGAAACGCAACAGCTTTACAAGCATACATGTAAAGACAACTAAAACACAGGTGTATATACACTCTGGATAACAAGAGGCTAACAAGGAACAGGTGTGGGTAATGAATCATCATGGAAACAAACAAGGATAACTACAGAAACAAAGGCAAACAGGAACAAACCACAGGAACAAATGAACAGTGAACAAACATAACAATGGAAACAGAAAATACACTTCAAAATAAAACTCCTAGAACACAAAACACAGGGGAAATCGTGATAATTAAATGTGAAATTTTCAAGTAGAAAGACTGAAATAGTATTTTCTTGTAAAACATACTGCAATATTCTTTGTTTTATTTACAACTTCGAAAAATATTTTTTACAGTGTATAATAGCATATAAATAATACTAAAATTACACTGGTTTGCATATTTAGATTAGGTTTATTGTGTTTGCATCCAGTCATTTCTCATAACAAATTAATTTTTATTCTAATGCACCGTGACCTTTCTCCTTCAGAGGTCAGCCAGAAAAACTGCAGAGTGATTTATTATGCAAATTTATGTGAGATTTATTCAGCTCTAATTATTAGACATTGTCTTACATGTTTACGTTTACATTATATTATTAGTGATGAAATGCGTGAAATGGATTTTGTGTGTTGAACAGTGAAAGAGTGTTTGATGATAGTTTATATGCATACTATAATCACTAATTTGTATAGATTCACAGGACTAATTTAATTTAATTTCACCGTCAAAAGCTTAATCAGGTTTTATCCTCAAGTTATACATCATTATGACATCATCATTATAAAGATTCAGCCTGCTGTAGCAAGCTTAACATCTGCCGCCTCACATCCAATGAAAGAATAGACTAATCATCCACTTTGATTTATCCATTTCACTTGTTTTAAATTAAATATATCACTTAATGGATGAGAAAATGATGCATGTCTAAATGGTATTAAGAAATCTCAAGGATTTTTAAAGGAATTATGAAGGCCTGAAATAAAAATTCAATGCTCTTTTGTGTGTGCGTTTATGAAGTGGGCAGCATGGAGCGGGACCGCTTGTCTTTTTTGAGAGAACTTGAAAGTGGGTCGATTCTTCTGCCTGCTTCTTTGCTGTGAGGTAAAGAGATGAGTGAAGAAGCACGCGTAGCACTCCAACACGTCTGACCTGGCAGACCCTGTTATTTCAGCATGTAAAGAGAGAGAGAGAGAGTGAGAGGAAAAGAAGCAGAGAGAAACTTTGCTGCTTGTAACAATACTGTCAAAAATAAACCTGTTTTAAAGCTAGACCTTCCTGCTCTTTGCTTGTATTATATAAGTTAAATAACTAGAGATGCAGAACCTTGTGTGACTCAACTTGCATGAAACAAATGCTCATGTCTCTCTCCCTTCTGCTCTGTGCTTGCTTTCGTGAAGTTTGAGAAATTATCCTTGAAAGTGATCTGTGTAGATCTGTTTCAGGAAATTATTCTTTTTATATGTAAGGATCAAGCTTATGAAGTGAAACTGATTAACTGAATCTAAGTCATGCAGGTGGGGGTAGGTTGGTGTGTGTGTGTGTGTGTGTGTGTGTGTGTGTGTGTGTGTGTGTGCGTGTGTTCTTGCATACATGGTTTATGAGGACACAATAATGACATGGTATAATGTATAATGACATGGCTATTACAACGTAAACATGGTTTATGAGGATACTTCCTGTGTCCTTGTAAACCAAATGGCTTAAAAAACATTACGTCTATGGAGAGTCCCCGTGTATGTGTGAAAGAGAGAGAGAGAGAGAATGCAATAATTTCCTTCTGATTTTAGAGATTACTCTTTGCTGGCATTAAGCTGAAGCCTGAACTCAGCAGGCTTGTGACCTGTTTTGACCTGACCGCTACTGTCACATTTGCAGATCTGAATCCATCAATATTTTTTTCCTTTTTAATAGACCCAGACACATGATTCAGTGAGCTAATAGCTCTCTAAACTCAACAATAAATGAGGGTGTGTGAGTGCATGTGCACAGAACACGTTAAAATTAAAACATAAAATATTTACAATAGCAATTTAGTTTTTCTTTAATTAGAAACCCAAAGTTATGTATTGTTACAGCTTCAGGTACCCTTTGGCTCAAGTCTGGTAGCAGACCTTTATAATTGAAACTTGATAGAAACAGGAACACAAGCTAATTTTGCAGATGTTTGCTTGCTTTCTGGTTTATGCATCTTAACTGACAGTAATTGTAAGAATCAAAGAAACAATAAGACAATAAGACATTTTGCAAGAATGCTAGCGAAGCCAGTCAGATCCCATCAAGAAGTACACATTATACAACAGTTAACATGTTTGTTGAATCAGTAGGTGGCGACAAATGACTGTCTTCATAAATGAGTCAGTGAATCACTCTTTCGATTCATTCAAACACACTGCTTCATTCAGGATCAAATAGAGGGTGCTCAAATTGATTCTTCCTCGTTTCCTCGCTCCTACATCCTCCAGCCTGTGACGCTGAAACCGATCATACCCAGCCATCTTGGAGGACATCTCAATTCTCTAATTGCACCACGAGGAGGTGAGGAACGAGGAGTGAGGAAGCTTCATGAGTAGTCATTAGCGAGGGTACACGGGTGTATCCTTCCCTCGCATCCTAAGGGGGTGGAGATAAGACGCAAGGAAAGGAAACAAGGATACGCAAATAAGAAATGAGAAGCACCCCAAGTGACTGCTTTCATAAGCGAGTCATTGAATCATTCACCCAGTTGGTCCATTCGGACGCACCTTCATAAGTGAGCCACTGAATCATTCACTCAACAAATTCATTCAAATACTATGATTTGTACAGGAATGAGACAAGTGACTCTTTTCATGAATCATTAAATCATTCTCTCAACCAATTTGTTCAAAAACACTAATTCATTCACAAACAAATCACTACGACTGTGTTGATTGGAGACATGGAGCAGTTCACACTTTATACTTGTTTGAAACCATTCGGCAATGCAAAAAGGTACAAAGTAACTGGCAATATGTAAGTTACTTAATATTAACTTCTTGTTCATTGAACTTTTGTATACAATCACACTGTCCATTGCGCTTTTGGTCTGAGCATATAACCTTGACTGTGATTAGGTCACAGATACAGTCTACTTTATTTAATTTATTATATTTCACATTTTCTTTGATTTTACATTCATTTACATCTCTGATCGACTGCTATTTGAAACTGCTCTACAGTAAAAGTGTTCTGCTAGACTGAAGATCTGTGGAGCAAAACTGTGAGCAGATGAAATGTTTCTCACAGCTCCTTTAATGGTGTCTCTGATGGTTTATGGAAGCATTTTAAAGATACCCCCCCCCCACACACACACTTATGTGTATTAAAATATTAATTTTTAGGTTTAAAAACTGCCTTTGTCTCATCAAACATTGACATTGTTAGCAGTCTTGTTATTGTAATTACTCGTGGGATGAGTCTCCACTGTGACTGAGAAAGAAAGACGGGGGATGGCGATCTCTTGTTTAGTTTAATTAAAAAGGCTGCTATTAACACCAGGGGAAGCAAACAAGCTGGTAATCCGCCCCAACCATGGTGAGTGAGTGTTTGTGTAATGGTATTGTGAACATCAAGGGCAAAACAAGATTGATTCTCAATCTCACTGTTTGAGTCTGATCAAATCCTTCAGGGCAGAGCTAAATATTGAACACTTCTCAAACATCTGATGTTTATAACGGGGACACTGCATGGAACAGATAGAGAAATGACCGTGTGCTTCTACTTTTGTTTGCTTTTCTCTGTTTGTGTATGTCTGTGAATGTGTTTCTGATTATGTGACTCATCCATAATGGACTTGTTAGAGAAAGAGTTGTTTCTCAGTCATTTTGATGGCCCCTAGGCAGTAATAGCAATTATACAACAGCGAGGAAAGGACTCTTTGCTCTGTCTGCAGCCACAGAAAGAGAGACAAATAGAGAGAGAGGAGTGACTGAACAGTTGCAGTGGTTTAGTTTTGTTTAACAACATCTGACCGATGGCACCTCCTCTCATTGGATTGATTTGACATGTCTTCTGGAATTAGATGATTTGTTGCTTTTTGTTGTTGTTGTTTCAACTAGTTATTCCCTGTACTGTATATCCACCAGACTAATTCACCCTGAACAAGTCATTACACTTGATAGGGCTCCATTTAGAATATGCCTTTGGCTTTTAAAAATAATTGCTATGTTTTGAATGTGAAATGTGCAGCATTTACAGTACCATTGGATTAAATTAGATTTATTCAATTAGTTCTTACTGTTGTTTCTGGTTGTGATGGCTAAAGCGAAAAGGGAATTTAAAGGGGACATCGGATGCAAAATTCACTTTTACATGGTGTTTGGACATATGTGTGTTGGCAGTGTGTCTACACAACCACCCTATAATGATAAAAATCCACCCAGTGCTTTTTTTTTAATCCCCACAAATCATAAGCACTTTGTCAGATCAAGCCGTTTACAGATTCTTGGCAAAGTGACGTAAATTTGCACAGGCCCCTCCCACGACTCTTGACGGACACTGCCGTTTTAGCCCTGAGTGAGCTGTAAACAGTCCGCCATTGTTTCGACACCGTGCAGGTGTAGACAAGAATGTCTCCAAAGCAACTGAGGCGTTTTGTTATTGGATATAAGAATGAACACAGCAGTCGTCCTTTACTCTCGACATCTGAGCCGCTGAAGACGCAGTGGATTAATTTTGTTTTTGAAGGGAATGCGCCCCCAGATCTACCTATATGCGTTTATGTCTGCGCTAAAAAGTTCCTGAAGGATGGATCAGTACCTCCAGAAGACGTGAGTAACGTTATAGGTTTTTCTTATGAATCTTTGCAAATCGCCTTTCCTAATAATGTGCTAGTTAGCAAGTTCCACGACGAATGCGGCTAAAGTTAAAGGCCAGTTCACACCGCACAGATAAACGCCAACAAACACGTCTGTTGGAGTTTGTTGGATTAGGACGCAGCTAGTGTGATACGCGTCGGCGTCTGTTGCCATTTTTTCGGAGTTTGTTTTCACCCGACTGAACATGTTTAATCGGCGTTTGTTGGGTCGGGGAATGTCTGAGCAGTGTGGTATGATTTTCCAACAAACCACAACAAACTCTGACGTAATCTGACCTGGACACAAACCGTTGCCATGACGATGAGGCAAGTCCCTTGCAAAGACTGCTGTTTGATCGCGCCGGCGCCTCACACGCACACACAACAAAGCACTGCAAACGTGACATCGCAGCTTGTTCATTATCAAAATAATACAGTCGAACAAACATGTTATCATTTCTATTTAGAACCTTCTCACTGTAATTCATAATTGCACGTTTATAATGAACAATGCATTAAGGGATTGTCTTATTACAAACTGTGTATGTTTTATGTAAAGATAACATGGTAACACTACAATAAGGTTTATAAAGGTGTTAGTTAATGACTAACAAGGAATTTTCAAATGTATTTTAATCGTTTTTGAGCATTTATAACTGCATAAATAAGAATGGTGAGTTCAATGCAATATCTGCCAAATACTGTTTACAGCCCGCCCACGGAAGATAGGGGTGGGGTGAACAGTAGCTCATTATCATTTAAAGGGACATGCACCGAAACGGCTCGCTGTGAACAGAGCTGTTTTTGACAAGGTAAAAGAAGTGTTTTTTTACACAACCATTAAGAAATGTTAATCAAAGTATGTTATAGACTTTTCATGAAGACCCTAAAGAATCAGACTAACTTGTGAAAAATTGGCATCCGATGTCCCCTTTAAGGGATTTATTTTCCCATTTTGTCAAATAGGACCATTTAAGAATACGCAACGGTTTACCAAACTGGGCTTTGTGAATCACTGGGGGTTCATGACTTCATGAAAAGCTAATAATTAATTAATAAACAAATAATTTCAAATAAAAACAATCAAATAAGTGTAAAATAAACACTTTATTTTGATGATCCCCTTTAGACATTCTGTTGACTATAAGTAACATTAAACCTACATGTCAACTAACTCTCATTAGAGTATTAGTAGACTCTCTGCTTGATATCTGCTAACACTTTATTGTGATGGTTGCCCAACAGACAATCTACTGACTATAAGTTACTTTGCAACTACATGTGGACTTATTCTATGAACCTTGACCCCTATTCTATTTACTATACTCTAATTTTAATGATCCCCTTTAGACATTTTGTTGACTATAAGTAACGTTGCACATATGTCAACTAACTAGTAGAGTAGATAGTTGAATAAGGATAGTAGAATAGGGGTTAAGGTTAGTAGAATAAGTGAAACCAATAAAACTTAAAAAAATAAATATTTTATTGCATGTTATGTGACCATTAATTAACATCACAGAACCATTACCATGCAAATGTGTTGTTTAATTATTGAATTATTAACTAAAAATATCAGGGTAAATATATAAGTATTAGTGTAATCTGGGATACACAGTTATTTTTGATGGAGAAATACGTTTTTGGCCCACAAAGTGTGTAGTTACTGCCTCTGCCTGCGGGGGTTAATGGTGTCATGATAAACAACAAAACTTTGACATCTTGGGGGACTCTAATGAGACAGAAATGACACATTTCACCTTTGAAAAGGTTCTTGGTGAAAAGCCAGTGCTTTTGTTGAGCAGCCAAACTCTAGAGGCCACTGTAAAACGGGCTGTTGCTTTTGTGTGTGCGCTAAAACACTGATAAACAACAGCCTCCGATGTTTAGTACTGGCTTTGTCTGTTTGAAGCATAAAGGTGGGAAGGGCTGTTTAAGGCCATTTTGATGCTCTAGGCAGAATTCCTGGATTTCTGCTTCAATCATGATCCATGTGGTTATCAGCTGATAATGCCTTAGGCAACTGCCTATGCCTAGAAATTGGTTTTAAGCAAGTCTGTAAGTGTGTGTATTCAAGAAACAAATGTCTTTGTATAAATTTGTAGTATTTATGTTTTGTATTACAAATAAAAAAAAAAAACAGATAGGAAAAGTGTTTCCTATAGTCAGTGTTGAATTGATAAGTTGAGCCATTTTGTGATCTTTAGCAGTGATTTCAGTTAATTCTGAGAAATTGATGATATACTGTAAATATAATGGTTTTCAAAAACAAATAATTTTCAGCTAAACAAACTTTAGGCTAATTGCAACACTTTGTACCTTCAAACCTGTTTGCCCTAAACAATCATACACTACCAGTCAAAAGTTTGGAAACATTACTATTTTTAATGTTTTTGAACAAAGTATCTTATGCTCATTAAGGCTGCATTTATTTCATAATAAATACAGAAAAAACAATAATATTGTGAAATATTATTACAATTTAAAATTATGGTTTTCTATTTTAATATACTTTAAAATATAATTTATTTCTGTGATGCAAAGCTGAATTGTCAGCATCATTACTCCAGTCTTCAGTGTCACATGATCCTTCAGAAATCATTGTAATATGCTGATTTATTATCAGTGTTGGAAACAGTTGTGCTGCTTAATATTATTTTATTATCTATTATACTTTTTCAGGATTCTTTGATTGAATAAAAAGTGAAAAAAAATCAGCATTTATTTAAAATAGAAATCTTTTGTAACAATATACACTACCGTTCAAAAGTTTGGGGTCAGTAATTTTTTTTTCTTTTTTCTTTTTTTTTTTTTGAAAAAAATTAATACTTTTATTCAGCACGGATGTGTTAAATTTATAAAAAGTGATAGTAAAGATTTATATTGTTAGAAAAGATTTATATTTTGAATAAATGCTGTTCTTTTTAACCTTTTATTCATCAGTGAATCCTGAAAAAAGTATCACAGGTTCCAAAAAAATATTAAGCAACACAACTGTTTTCAACATTGATAATAACTGAGTATCAGATCAGCATATTAGAATGATTGAATATTTCACAATATTATTGTTTTTTCTGTATTTATTATGAAATAAATGCAGCTTTAATGAGCATAAGAGACTTCGTTCAAAAACATTAAAAATAGTAATGTTTCCAAACGTTTGACTGGTAATGTATATAAACACACAAACACTACTACTCAAGTTTAGGAGCAGTACGATTTTTAATCTTTTTGAAAGAAGTCCCTTATGATCACCAAGGCTGAATTTATTTGATCAAATATACAGTAAAAACACTGAATATTGTGAAACATGATTACTGTTTCAAATAACTGTTTTAAAATGTAATTTATTCCTGTGATCAAAGCTGAATTTTCAGCATCATTACTCCAGTCTTTAGTGTCACATGATCCTTCAGAAATCATTCTAATATACTGATTTGATGCTCAAGAAACATTTTTCTATTATCAATGTTGAAAACAGTTGTGCTGCTTAATATTTTTGTGAAAACCATGTTACATTTTTTTCAGTCTTGATTAATATTTTTTTATTCATCTAAATTGGTAAATAGAAAGTTCAAAAGAACAGCATTTATTTGAAAAATAAATCTTTTGTAACATTTCAAATGTTTTTACTGTCACGTTTGATCAATTTAATGCATACTTGCCTAAATATTAAACAATACATATTCCTTAAAAATCTTACTGAGCCTTTAAACTATATAAATATATATGTTCAATCCAGCCACAGTCAAAGTATGTCAGGACTACCACTGGTGCCCTCTGTCCTCTGCCTCCCCATCATTCATAAGGCCCACCTCCTCCTCTCTCCTCTCCATATGCTCCTGATTGGCTCCCAGGTGAGCAGAAGGCAGCTTGTCACCCTTATGGCAGCATGTGTGTGTTTCGGCTGTGGTTTAAGGGACAGCCAGGGGCAAGATGAGAAGGGAGGCATTAAAAGATGTATGTTTAAGTTGCTAAAATTAAAGTACTGTTTGTGTGT
Source organism: Mylopharyngodon piceus (assembly GCA_039654765.1). NCBI lineage: Eukaryota > Metazoa > Chordata > Actinopteri > Cypriniformes > Xenocyprididae > Mylopharyngodon > Mylopharyngodon piceus. The sequence continues at coordinate 19,322,804 of CM077457.1, forward strand.
TTCAGTGCAAAGAGTGTAGCCTTAGTTGCTATTGCTGGTTCTTCACTGTTCACTGTCCTAGAATGTGCCAGGAGTTTTCTCTTCCCTCATTGGTCACCTGTTTCGCAGGTGTATTTTGAATGAATGAATGCTTGCAGCTGTTGCCACACAGTTCCACTTAATTACTCATGCACTCTTACTAAAATCATTTTCTTCTGTTTACATGCTAGTGTTGCCACTATGATGCAGATCATAAAAGAACAATCGCTCTTCTTATTTTTCAGCTGCAAAATTATTGTACTTAAATTACAATCTGTAAAAATGCTATACGCTAATAACCTGTTAATTGGTTAATGGTAAGTTCTCTTAATATATACAGTGAAAAAAATGGAAATTTCATGTAATTTTACAATGTAATTTTAACTGAAAAAGATCAAGTAATTGACAAGTAGTCTGTTTTGACATTCCCAAAATTCCCTGTGTTCATTGTAATAACTGTTTCTTCTTAGTTTCTTCTTAGAAAACATTGCCATATTCATTCATGGTAATGAATATGGCAATGTTAATGGCCTTGGCAGACTTTATGAGTAAACCCAGAGTGCAGTCTGGACGATTGGGGCGTGGCGACATACGTGTCGCATCGCCTACACCCAATTTCATTGGTTTATAATACAGCAAAGCTTATTGGCGTAGACGCTTGGGGCATGAGCATGCGCAGATGAAGTTTTAGATGAAGTTACTGTACTGTACGCTTAGTACGGCATCTCCGGGTTCTTCAGGCAGAAAATCGCCGTGTAATATACTGCTAAACCTGGGGAACGAATTCTAAATTCGTGGCCACGATATATATAGAGCCAGGACTACATCAAGTGAAGTAAAGTCAAATTTATTTGTATAATGCTCAATACACATTGTTTCAAAGCAGCTTTACAAAAAGTTATTGTCTATAAGCTTTAATATTGAGCAGTTTTGGGCTGGGCGATATCACGAAATGTTGCTGATGATACACTGTTTGAGATTTAGCTATATTGTATTTATTATTTTATCCAGCAGATAGCCTAAGTCAGTGCCACTTTTAGGACTGCATGAAATTATGGCATTGCAAAGGAGAGATATTTTCTAGACTATAGGCTAATTTTTGCTTGTCATGCAGGGCTCTGTATTTTTACATCATCCATTTAGGCTTCAGTGGATAAGCACAAACTCAGGATTTTTTACACAAATGATTATAATTCACTGTATTTCAGTAAAACATCGGATAAACCCAAAAGTGTGTTTGATTTTTATATTTTAAAGCAAAACCACGGTTACAAATAAGACAATAATAGGATACCAACAGCCCACACGCCCTGGCCATATTTTTTGTGCGTACAATAAAAACCTTGCAATGCTGAAAAAAATACATATTTGCATTTATTGTGTATGCAAAGATGTATTTTGATTTTTTTTTTTTTTTTTTACTAAAACAGATGTTATTATAGGTCGATCTATATTATTTATGTGCTAAATTTAAGCAATGGATGTTCACTTCTCTGCTTGGTATTTTTCAAGTCCACGTTATATTGCACAAATTTACAGATGCACGTGATTTTTTTATAGGCTAGTTATGCAGCTATATGGCTACACAGTGAGTGTTAATTTGAATCTATTTTCGCTCGTACATACGCAGATTATAACACAATGCGGGGGTTGATAAATACATAATTGGATTTTTAATACCTGTTGACACTTATTTAGGCCTATACTATAAAATATGAACCTTTAAAAACTATATACAGACCCAGTATATAGGCCCACATATTTTATTAACAGGTAAACAAGGAAACATGAGTTTGCCATTAAACATTTTATTAGCCCTCTGTACCAAAGTCACTATAGTCTTTGTCCCAAGTAATGCAAGCATTGGACAACAAATCATCTTGTTAAAAAACGATCAAAAAACAAACAAACAAAAAAAAAACCCTGAAACGATCGTGCTTTAAAATGTAAAATCAGCCGTTTGCGTTCGGGTTTGTCCGATGTCTTAGACCTATTTAAATATATATGGAATGAAGAAGTCAAATGAATGAAGCGTTAAATGTAAAACAGCTCTATTCAGCCTGAAGTACCGGAGGTGCCGTCACCATGCATTCGTTTGTAAACAATAACTTCATCTATTCTGTGTCTTAAGTACAAAAAAACATTAGCCAATACATCCTAAATAAAATACTACGACTAGATCAGCTACGCTACTGCTGCTGTTGATAATTGCTGCTGCTGCTGCATAAACATACATATATCTTGTAGCAGGTCTAGGCAGGTGGAGCTGGGGGAGGTGGAGGGTTTCAGAGGAACTCTGATAGCGCCCTGCAGGATTAGCTGACAGTAAACAACAAACCATACTATTTAAATGTTGAGCAAGCAATCTCATTGGCTGCAGGATCAGCAGAGGCCAATCAGCTTGTGCCATGCAGTAATAATGTGATTGCTTGTAAGTTGCATGTAAAGGACCTATCAGCCTCTGCCCTCTAGAGCAGTGGTCACCATCCTTTTTAAGCCCAAGATCCCTGACCTCGACCTTTATGAAAGACAAGATCTACCTATTGAAGAATTGATAGAAAAAGACAGCCCAGATTGTAGTTAGTATTTTTAGTATTTCATGGCCAATTCAGATTCCAATTTATTTATTTGCTTTTACAAGCAATTTGGCCGATTCCGTAACTGGTTGCAGATATTTTGATTATTATTATTATTATTATATTGTTTATTTGCTCTATAACAAGCAAACTGGCCATAAACAAAAATATCTAGCCATTTCAATTAGAGGTAACCACTGCATTTTAATCACGATCCAAACAAAGATGCTACACACGTTGCATGAGCAGTTGTTTTTGATTTGAATTAGATTTAATTTCAAGATTTAAAGCAAAAACAGAACGGCCTGACTTTATCTTTGTGAAATTATATTCTACACACACAAAAAAGCATGAAACAAAAACAGCAGACAGGCTGAATGAGATGCAGATTCACTCTCTGACAGTAGGTGCCGCTTATGGAAGAGCAGTGAACAGCGTTTCCTTGGTTACTGCTGTAAACAAAGCAGCACTGCGCTTATAAATTGCTACTTTATTTAGAGGTAAGAGGAAAATAAAGTGCCATTGCCATCGAAACTTTTCTGAAGACAGCAAGTTCCCTCCAGAGATACATTCATATAACCACTCACCCCTAATTGAATATTTATATTTTCTTCCTATATTTCGAGCACCGTGAACAGTGAGCTGCTCTGTCTGCTACAGATTTTTCTCCTCTTCGCGTCCGTCTTCAGCATCTCTGGCCTCTTGTTAACGACCATTTACAGACTCAGACATGATGTGGGCTATTTACCTTTATCACTGTCCCAGTAGCTCCCAAAAGTAACAGAAAAATAAATACAAAAATACAGTACAAATACTGGAGAAATGTAATGTATTTTTGTACTCATATTTCTGTTATTTTTGGGAGCTACTGGGACAGTGATAAAGATCTACAAGTCGATCATGATCGACGGATTGGCGACCACTGCTCTAGAGTTTCATGACTGAACTAGATATTTTCCTCAGCTTGTGGAAAAACTACTTGTGATGAGATTTGATTTTAGATGTACTTAGTACTTCAGTAGGTTGGTATATTAGCATTACACCTGTTAATGAAATATATCAGTAAATCTTAAAAGGTTGCTTCTATATTTTTACAGCACATTTCTGACAACCACAGCTGCCTGTTTTTCGTAAATTTCCCTGTTTTTTTTTTTCTTTCTTTACCAGTGTAGTTTTGTAGCAATTGTAAAGATGGGACTGAAGCCATTATATTTGGAAGTTCTGTGATAAAACAAGGTCTCTTGAATAAATATGTAGTAATACATTGTTTTCCTATAAAGTTATCACAAAATTCACAAAGACACATATAGCACAAGTACTGCCTTTGCACACAGTAGTTCTTCATAACAGTGGGATAAAGATGGCTTTAGTGTTTGTTAGCTCTTATTTTCTCTCCCTCACTCCTTCTTGCTCGCTAAACATCATTGTTCTCTTGTACTTTTATGAAAAGGTCTTGCTAACACGTTCTCAGGCTGTTATTTTGCATTGATTTTGCCTGTCATGGTAATTCTAGCTTGGCTTCTGATGGATGGAGGCAAACAACTTGTCTCCACTTCCGGCATTGTTTGCGCTCTCTCTCTCTCTCTTTCTGTGTGCCAGCGGCAGTTACCTGCTTTAGCACATCAGATGGGCTGGCTCTCTTTGCTGATGATATCTGCTTCCACAGGTCAAATTAGTGCCCTCTCCTTCTTTAAACTCAAGACGGTTATTTTGCTACAGCATTTTGTCTTTATTAGGAGGATGAGTTAGCTGAGATTATATGATCTGAGATGAGAGAATGAGACAACAGGGTGTAGTTTTCGTGGAATCAATGCTTCAAGGCTTTTGGCTTTATTGCATTAATCTGGTCCGTTGTGGTCTTAAATTCCGCCGAAGCGGTCCCCTTTGCAACTGCCGTACTTTAATGTAATACAGCTGAGAGCAGAGCTTTATGTAATTGTATTATTTATCATACAAATTCACAATAATAAATGTAAATATACTGTATTTCTTGCATAGTAATCATACTTCAGTATATAAATATATTCAAAGGTTTGGGGTCAGTAGGATTTTATTAAAGAAATTAATACTTTTACTCAGCAAAGACTAATGAGAAATGTTTCTTGAGCAGCAAATCATCATATTAGAATGATCTCTGAAGGATCATGTGACACTGAAGACTGGAGTAATGATGCTGAAAATTCAGCTTTGACATCACTTGAATTAAATTACATTTTACAATATAATCACATAAAAAACAGTTATTTTAAATTCTAATAACATTTTACAATATTACTGTTTTTACTGTACTTTTGATTAAACTAAATACAGCCTTGGCAAAAAAATCATACCAACCTCTTTTCAGACTTGAAGGCCAAATAAACGCCAACTTCACCAACTTCAAAACCAGCTAAGACAAACCATCAAACCTCTATTGGCTGGGTTTTATTAGTGCAGTCACCAATATGCAAATGTTCTTTGAACAAAATACCAATGAACAACTTCAACACCATGATACCACTCAATTATGCAGCCTGTTTGAGTGAATTGAACATGTCTTCCTTGCTTCCATTCAAAGCTCTTATTGCTAAAGCTAACACAGTTTAGTCACATTGTCAGGGTGTATTAGTGGTTAAAACTCCCTAAAGCAAGTATCATGGTAAGTCGGCATCAGTTCCTTCTGTCCTTCAACAGGCCGCTGTCTGAAAGATAATGCTCCTTCTCCTGAGAGTATAAGTGCTATTAAAGAATTCAATGCTAACAACATTAACCACAAGGTCATTCAATTTAGTCGTTCCTCAGGAGCACCGTTGCTGTCTATTACTCCAGAACAACCCTGATGTTTGTTTAAAGCACCAGGCTCTGCTTAACATACCAGCTGCTTTCAGATTCAATGCTTTAAATAATATGTGAATAATTCATTGGATGGTAATAGTGTTTTTAGCCCCAAGCTTCCTGAAAGGGGGTAAAGGGGCAATAGGGAGACCATGGTGACAGTTGAGACGGTGAATAGAGTGATTCAAATCCCATTGAGCTGGAAGTACATGATATGATGTTTCTCAGAGAGAGAGAGAGAGAGACTTCGGGTCTTGATTTTCTTCATTCTATTTTCTCCAGTTTAGAGTGGCACATATCTAACACTAGTTCATCAAAAATAAATATTTTACAAGGGTTACTTTTAATGACAAGCTCTCAAACGATTCTTGCTTTGACCCAAATTACATTCACAAAAATTAAAAGAATATGAATAATCACAATTTGGCAAACTGGTGAATAATTTGTTGTTGCCACCTCATTGCACTATTTGCTACTAGTGGCAGATATTTACACTACCGATCAAAAGCTTGGTTAGTAAGATTTTTTTTGTTGTTGTTTTGTTAGTAAATATATATATATTTTTAAAGAAATGCCAAATTTTATTTAGCAAACATGAAAACTCTGTCATCATTTTCTCACCCTCATGTCATTCCAAATCCGTAAGACTTTTGTTCATCTTCGGAACACAAATGAAGATCTTTTTGATGAAATCTGAGACCTTTCTGGATTTGGTTTGGAATGACATTTCTGGTGTGGAACAACATGAGGGTGAGTAATTAATGACAGATTTTTCATTTTTGGGTGAACTAACCCTTTAAATTGACTAAACGTGGCAGTTAAAACACTTATAATGTTAGACAAGATTTCCATTTCAATTCAAATAAATGCTGTTCTTTTGAACTCATCAAAGAATCCTGAAAAAATATTATTACGATCCGTCTAGGTTAAATCGCAATAAATAAAGAAAAGAAAGAAAAATGCCTCCCCCGCCCAGTCGTCAGACCAAAGAAAAATAAATAAATCAAACCACTGGATTCAGGGTTCAAGAAAACGATTAACGTTTTATTAAGATGAAAGGAAGTAAGTAAATAAACATTTGAGAATTTCCAGAATAACATAAACCAGTAGGTGCGTAAACTTCAGGAAGACCCAAGGCCCAAAATAACAAACAAAACGGGTAATAAACAAAAATTTCCAAAATAACTTCCCTCAAAATATCAAAAACAAAATACAACAAATTACCCTTACTACACTAACAAAAACAGAGCGAACTTAATTTCAAAAGAAAAGGGCAGGTCAACCCTACCGAGCACCATCACTGTAAAGAAAAGAAAATATATAACAGAATCGAAAAATAATGCACAATGTGTAATGGGGGGCTGGCGGCTGGAGAGGAGACAGGAGAAGTGCGACAGGCCCGAAGTCGCACAGCTCAACTGCAGGAAGCGGAAGAGATGGTTTTAAACCCTCATTCAATTGTCCTAACCCAATCCCGGCAGAGAGAGGTGGAGCCATCCCGCAACCGATTACGTGATATCCTGCTTAACACCAGCAAAGCAAAAAGAACACACAGACAGAAATAACAATAACAGGAAACAAACAAAATAAACCAAATAAACAATATACAGAATTACACAATTCCGTAACAAATATATATCACATTTTCCATAAAAATGTTAAGCAGCACAACTGTTTTCAACATTGGTAATAATAATAAATGTTTCTTGAGCAGCAAATCAGCATATTAGAATGATTTCTGAAGGATCATGTGACACTGAAGACTGGAGTAATGATGCTGAAAATTCAGTTTTGCCCTCACAGGATGAAAATTTTAAAATATGTTAAAATGGAAAAAGGGTATTTTATATTTTAATAACATTTCACACTTTGTTTTTTTTTTTTTTATCAAATACATCTTTTAAAAACATTAAAAATTCTTACTGACCCCAAATGTTTGAACAGTAGTGTATATATTTGCTAATAGTTTGTCATAGAGCTGTTTGGCGGATATTTACCATATATTTAGAAAAGGTTTAACATAGAACAATTAATGGTGGCAAATTGCAGAAAAGCAGGAAAACCAAGCAGTAATTTATTATTTTGTGAATTGTGGAATGGATTGATAAGTTAATTAATGAATCTATAAAGTCATGATGAATAAATGAATGAAAATACAAACAGCCTAATCAATGAAGATATAGCGTACCACTCTGATATATCAAATGAAGGCACATGCAGCTGTCAGCAGTTTTGTTATGCTCGGTGCATTTGTGTAATCTGGCCTCAGGGTTTTTAATGCAGTATTTCATCACCAGGGGCTAGATTTGAACCTACTAAAACATTCAGGTACTTCATGAACATTTTATTAGCAAAATTACTCCACACAAGTGATCAGGACCAATACCTACTTTTCCTACCTCACTCCCTGCTGGAAACTTTTCTGACTTTCCAACACACACAAACACCACACATCATCAAAAACATATACGCTCAATTATTTTAAGATGTATATACTAATGTTTTGCTCATGAGAGGTTATAAGGTTTGAATCTGTTAACAAAGAGGAAGTAAGTGAAGGAGAAATGGTTGATTAATTTTAATGTAGTGTTTGTGTGGGTGTGTGTATTTGTTTGTTCAGGCTTTCAGGAATCTGATGTTGAGACTCTTGACATAAGGAGCTTGGGACGGTTTTCGCTTGGAACCCTATCTTATTGAGGATGTTTACCGAAAGCTTCTGTTTACACAAAAAAACACACCAGCAATGAAAAACACTTTTTCTATAGGGGAATTGTGCCTTGGTGTAAGATTTCATTTTTTTTTTTTTTTTTTTTTTTTTTTGGTATTATTGACTGAACAATATTCCTTATTCCTTTTGTATAATACAAAAGAGAGAGATGATTTGGGAATCAGTTCTAGCCAACAGCACCAAAGGCAGTTATTGTGCATGTGTATGAAAGAGAGATAAAGGGAATGAAAGAGAGAGCATAAGATAAAGAGAATGAGGAGCTTAACTATGGTCGATGTTCTTGTTTTTCAGCTAATGTTGGGGCCTGCTTTCCGAAGCAAGGTAACCACACCAGCCACTCCCATATCTCCTCATGTCGGCCTGCCTCTGGCCAATCAGGTTGGCCTGTCATTTTGTTCCAAATGATTTTGTCAGTTGTACTGTATGTCAAAGTCTTGTCTCTGCATACTGCCTGACCACAACGAATGGGTGTTGTCTGCGTGCCATGTGCGTTAGCTGCTGTTTTAGGCCATCTTTATGAGCGAGAACAAGAAATTGCAGAGGGAAGTTAAATTAAATGTGCATTAGGTTGTGCCTCTTTTACTTGGAGGCAGTTTGGGAGTGTGTACTGTATGCATATGTGTGCGGTTCTGTCAGAAGCATCATGCACATTCAAAAAGAGGGGGTACATAAACCAAGGTTTGGCTGGTTAGCATGGTTTAGCTGGTAGATGCTGTAACTAAACCGTCTAACTGCATCTTTCTTCACTGACGGCCATTCGGAAGTATCTGTAGATTCTGATATCAAACATATAAATCACAAATATTTCACTATATACAGTATCATAGTAGTTTTACAGATAGCTTTCGTCTTATGTCACCTGTATGTATTTTTTTCATCATACACAACTTAACTGAATGATTAAAGAGTTAGTACACCCAAAAATGAAAATTCTGTCATCATTTACTCCCCCTCATGTTGTTCCAAACCCATAAGATGTTTATCTTTAGAACACAAATGAAGATATTTTCAATATTCATTCATAATCTTTGTCCATCCATTGAAAGTCCACACAACCAAAACGTTCACACATAAAAAAGTATGAAAAGACATTGTAAAAGTAATCCATATGAATGCAGTTTAATCTAAGTTGTCTGAGAAAACATGATCGCTTTATATGATGAGCACATTTAATTTCACATATAAACATTGATCAGCACACATACTGCACATAGAGCACATCAAATATGTGACCCTGGACCACAAAACCAGTCATAAGTCGCACGGGTATATTTGTAGCAATAGCCAACAATACATTGTTTGGGTCAAAATTATCAATTTTTCTTTTTTGCCAAGTAAAGATCATGTTCCATGAAGATATTTTGTAAATTTCCTACTGTAAATATATCAAAAAATGTATTTTTGTGAGTGGATATGCGTTGCTAAGGACTTCATTTGGACAACTTTAAAGGCGATTTTCTCAATATTTTCATTTTTTTGCACCCTCAGATTTCAGATTTTCAAATAGTTATCTCGGCCAAATATTGTCCTACCCTAACAAATTTATTCAGCTTTCAGATGATGTATAAATCTCAATTTCAAAAAATTGACCCTTATGACTGGTTTTGTGGTCCAAGGTCACATATGGTAAACACATGCACAAGGTTTGTTTGATTACTTTTGCAATGTATACATCTTTGATGTGTGAATGTTTTGTTTGTTTTTTAAAAAGAGGGACAGAAATGTCTTCATTGTGTTTCAAAGAGAAACAAAAGTCATATGGTTTTGAAATGACATGATTGTGAGTAAACGATGACACAAGTTTCTTTTTTTTTCTTTCTTTTTTTTTTTTTTTTGGTGAACTATCCTTTTAAGTTGTTAAAAAAAAGTACTTAAAAGTTGTGGTTGTTTTTTTGTTTTTTTTTCCTTTGGTCATGTCTTATCTGGTCTAGGGCACAAAGTGAGCCAGAACTGCCACCGGTGCCCCCTCAAAAAAATTGTACATGACGCCCCTGACCTGTGTAGCTAAGTTTTTCAGTGCCTTTCTCTCCCAGCTTATATGAACATATTTTTCATGTGTGTATATCGTGCATGCGAAGGTATGTGCGCTTGGGGGTTGTGATCCAACATGTGTCCTCAGAAAGCAAGAAACGCCGCTTCAGATGACAGAGGCAAACCGACAGGCAAAGCAAAATGTAATCTCCTACAGAGAAATTTTGTCTCCATTCTTTTCTCTGATCTATAGCTCAGCGCTTTTACTTTTTTCTTAGTTCCCTCTTTTCGACTAAACCTGAGATCAATAGCTCTGCAGGGAGCAGCCACTCGCTCTTGTGCTCTTTTCTGTTGTAATAAGTCTAACATCTCATCCCATTTCTCTCTCTTCCTCCCCTTCACCCCATTCTCCTCCACCATCTGTCTGTCTGCGAATGCATTTGCGCTGTTGCATGCGTGCGTGTGGTCGTGCATGGCCGTATGAATGCGTGTGTGCTGGTGCCACACTTTTCACATTCCTCAACTCCTCCTCGCCCCCTTTTCATTCCTCTCTCAAACCAGACCCGGAGCGTGGCGGAGGTCACATGATCTCGACCGATGACCTGGAGTACCCGCGTGAATATCGCACGCTGGGAAACAGCACACGCCGCTTCTCCAACGTGGGGTTGGTCCACACCTCTGAGCACCGGCACACGGTCATCGCCGCCCAGAGCCTGGAGGCCCTCACCAATCTGCACAAGGCTGACATGGAACGCAAGAGGGACGCTTTTATGGACCACCTGAAGAACAAGTACCCGCCCCAGCACTCCCTACCGCCCTCTCCATCTCCCTCACACGGCAGCATGAGGGGCACCGCAGAGAGAAGCGCACGTGAACAGGTATGTACAAGGCTTACTTTCTATGATGTTGCTGGATAAACATTGTTGTAAGTCATGGAACAGCATTCTGATTCACCAGTCATATTCCAGGGTCAAGTTTAGGGCTGGGGTTGGGGCTTGGAAAAAACCCCATATCAAACCCCCTGGTTTAAGAGGTAGTTAATGCTAAGGGTTTGGGTTTTTATTCAATATTTGATTATATTTTATTTTATTTTATTTTATTTTTTATTATTTTATTTTATTTTATTACTACTAATAAGTTATTATTATTATTATTATTATTATATTATTATATATTTTTTGTTGGGCCGTTTTTTTTATTTTAGTTTATTATTTAATAATAATTTGAAAATGCAGTATCTTCTGTTCATGGACTTCTATTTAAAACATTTTTCTATGTTTATTTAATTTAGCTATTTTTAACATATTTTCAATCTTTTTTTGAGTGGATGTCATTGGATAGCATATTATATGTGACATTGTAAACTACTGTTCAAAAGTTTGGGGTCGATTAAGATTTTTTAATGCTTTTTAAAAAAAGTCTCTTATGCTCACCAAGACTGCATTTATTTGATCAAAATACAGTAAAAACAGTAATATTGTGAAATATCACTATAATTTAAAAAAAAAAAATTATATTTGAATATATTTTAAAATGTAATTTATTCATGTGATGGCAGATCTCCGGTCTTTACTCCAGTCTTCAGTGTCACATGATCCTTCAGAAATCATTCTAATATGATTTAGTGCTCAAGAAATCTTATCTTTATCAATGTTGGTAGTGCATGTGTGTGTACACAAGTCTGACATGTTTTTGGTTCAACATCCTTGCTTGTTCCTAAAACAACACTGTAATCAACCAAGCGTTAGTGTTTGATTTTAGGGTGAGGTCTGGGATTGGTTGATTTTTGTCTTTTTATTTAAGATTAACCTCTGATTGGTTAATAGGAATATTTTCCCAGCATGTTGATTCAGGAACATATGCTGCTTGTTTAAATTATATTAAGCATGCATGGACACACTTTCACACGCAAGATGCACAACACATGGTTTTGAAATCTGAGAGGTCTTCTGAAGGAGACATTGACACATAGAGCCTACGGTACATATAAACACTTCTGTCACTAGTGGCATAGACTTAATATATGCCCCCATTTTCCTAGCTTTCACACAGCTTGACAGAAGATGTCAAAATGTCATTGAAACATTTTGTACTCACCATAGAAAACAGGCAGTTGCATGCTAGAGTACTGCGAAACAGCAGTCACTCAGTGAATGGAACAACTGGTTCTTATGGAGGAGGGTGACGTAATGTTGAATTCAAATATGGATGATGTCACTGCATCAAACCAGTATCAGCCAATCGGCTGTGTGCATGAAAAGAGAGAGAGAGACACGCAGGTAACAGACAAATTTACGCTCAAGTCTAACAAAATCTGCCTGTGCTGATATTTTTAGAGGGATAAGTGTTGAAAAAGAGGCTCTATTCCCTCAATCTTCTAATTATACCCATCAGCCCTTTATCTCTCCTCTTCATCTATATGTCTTCTATATAGAAAATTATTTATTATTATTTATTTATTGTGCTAGCCTTTTTTCTTCTTGTTCTTTTTTTCTTCTGACATGACCTGCACTTCTGGCCACCAGCATTCCAAACTCATCTCAGAGAGCAGAATGGACCTATTTAAAGCAACTATATATATATATATATATATATATATATATATATATATATCAGTGGCGTGCAGTGGTGTTCTGAAATGAGGAGGCACATTTTTTATTTATTTATGAATCAATGTAAATTCATGTGCATTACACTTAACGTTGACACATCTTCCTTGTTAAATGAACGTTACTTTACATTACATCAAAAAAGAAAAAAGAAACCAAATACAATTCTATTTTGTAATTTTACATTAACAGTGTATTGTAATAAATGTTCTATTTATCAAAACCAAGTCAATCTCATCAAGTCAGTGTTTTAAGCATTTCTACATTCATTCTAAAATAATAACTAAAGGCAATAATAATTTAAACAATATATTTTATTTGTGTATTGATGCTTTTCCTTTTGTTTGTCAACTTAGGCTATTTTGGATCATAAGTCATGCTCCGTAAACACCGTCTGTCACAGACACGAATTGTATTTTTAATTTCACCAAGCTGATTGCACTAAAAACCCCCGCAGTCATCATGCTTTCAGTCCATTTCAAGTTCAATTTTGACGTGACATAAAGCGGTGATATCTAACTGGGTGATCTGTTTACTTACTTTTCAATTAGTCTTCCCATTGACACCATCATCGGTTCATTCAAACTGACGCGCGGAACGCGCACGTCAACAAGAGGCGGGATTTATTGCACAAACCAATCATATCCAATCATAACCAATTACATCCAATCATAGCACGATGGAGACATTGCCTCCTCTCACGTGACTTTCCCCCATTCATTCTCAATTACCCCCCACAAAACCCACCGCATGCCGGGGGTCTGATGGTTTTCTATGGTTTTCTATGAGAGCAAAGGGAGGAATGACTCCTTCTGTAACTTTACCTGCGGGTGTCGCTGTTGGGCAGTGTTCCTTAAGAAATACGAGTGACTTGCGCTCTTTTTAATGTCATAATTTGTAATATTTGTGTTGTTTTATATGTAATGTGGATTATTTTCTCATCCTATTTTTTTTTGAGGAGGCACTGCCTCCCTTGCCTCCTCGGAGGAAACGCCCATGATATATATATAGTAAATAGTAAATTTAATTGTAGCATGTTTTACTATATACTGTATATATATCACATTATTTATTATTTATTTTTAAGAATAAAACATTCTACAATTAAATTTACTATTTACAATTTAAATATTTACAAAATTAAAAATATTTTGAAAATTAAAAAATATAAAAAAAATTAAATTCAAACTTCAGATAGCAACTTCTTGATACTTTTTCATATATTGTTAATTTCTTTTTTTAAACATGTCTATCTAATTTATCAGACAGAACAGTTAAACAAAGACAGTAAACTAATGAAGATGAAGAATGAGAACTCAGGAGCTGCCGTTCTTATAGCTGTAAAAAATAAATAAATAAATAAATAAATAAATAAAAGTCCAGGTGATGTCAAAATAAAAGTCTGGCTCCCAACACTTGGGGAAAACAGAAAAACTTGCCTGAAATAATGGCCTTGGCAATAAATCAGTCGACCACTAGTCTAAATGTTGCTGTCTTCCATGCATTTACAATGAATGACATCAAAAAAGATGCAAAAGCATCTATATTTCATATCTATATTTTACAATGCACAAGTATTGTAAGGGATCATAAAGTACTTAATATGACTGAAATTTAAATCGATGCTTGACGCATGAAGCCACCCTTATTGACTAGAGCGACCAACACAATCCTTTTGTTACACTGACATTCATGCAGGTTTGAATTTATTTATTTATAATTTTAGGGTGAACTATCCATTTGACTAGCATGTTTTGTTGGCAAACAAAATGGCTATGGTAGTCCACTATCTAGACTAGCACCAAACATGGAAAGCTAGTCTTTTCAGCAGGGCTGTTTTGAAAGTCTCTATTTGTCTTTTTATCACCTATTTTACAGCTCTCTCATCCTCTCTGTATGTGATTCTCATCACAGTATATACCTGTGCATGACATTAATGCCCAGCGAGTGTGTGAGAGATGATAGGATCAAATGAGAGAGAGAGAGAGACAGGGAGGTTGGGTGAGAGACAGGTGGAGTCCATAGTTGCCAAGGCAACACCGCCCTTATATGGAAACTGGTGATATCATATTGCAAAGGTCAGGCTGGAGAGAATGAGAAAGCGAGAGAACAAGGAATAAAGAGAGTGAGAGAGAGAAACGGAGAAGGCAAAAAAAAACAGAGAGCAGAGGAAAAGGGGAAGGGTTTCGGAATATCCTCACCCCTGAAGGAAGGCGCATCACAGGAATTCCTCCTTATTTATTTGCCAATCTGCAGCCTGTGTGGAATAATGGAAAGGGGGAGGGGAGGAGGAGGACAAGAAGAGAAGGAGAGAGCGGACAGATGAGTGCAACGGTGTGTAAACCGGCAGGAGGAGAGTTAATTACCCTCTGCCAGCCTTTTCCCGAGACTCCAGCACGGAAGAGTTAAAGCAGCAGCCAGTACCCAGTCGATGCTGTAATGAATTAAATAAAGAACCTGCCGTCGCATGTGCCGGAGACAGAGAGAGAGGGCAGGAATAAGAGAATGAGTATTCTGCACACCTGACAGCCAGCTGCTAAGACTGAAGGCATCTAGCTAGTGTGCATGTGCGTGTGTGAGCAGGGAGGACGCACACTCACTAGCGCACACGCATGCAGGTGCAGGTGAGATTCGACCTGACGGCTTCATTTGTTTGGTTATTGCGAGATTGTTTGACGTGGTGGCTGCATGCAGATGGATACTGATTGGGTTTGATTTTTGCTTGTGTGTGTGACTAGTGTGAGTGTGCATGTCAGGAAGAGGGAACATGTGTCAATGCATGTATTTGTGTCCGTGTGTGCATGTGATAGGGAAGGTAAGAGCTGTTTTGCATGCGGGTCAGGTGGTGTATAGCTCCGGTAGTCTTGCTGGGCTGACACATGTTTCTCAGATGGAGACTAATGCTGGTCACAGGATCAGATGCAACTAGTATTCAGGCCTGATTGTTGTGTTTAGTGCACATGAGGATGTGCTTTTGCTGTAATAAAGGTGCATTGGGTTTTAATGATTGTGTATAGGTGCACATGGTGGCATTTGACTTGCAAACAAATGCCACTACGTTTCAGATGCATGCAGGAGGTGGATTTAAAGGGGACATGTTCTAATACACTTTTGAAGTATTTTATTTTTCCTCCTGAATAATGCTAGTCAAGGATTGTTGCACAAAAACTGTCATAATTTGTATTTCAGTACCATTTTAACCCTCTTAGCATTTAACAGCAAACAGTTTAGCTTTTCTTGTTACTGTACCTTTAAGACTGTAGGGTTGGAGTTGGGTTATGTAAATAACCTCTGATAGGTTAACTTCCATGTGCCAAAGCAGTTTGGTGCTGATGCATTTCCTGCGACCATTTTTATTCAGCGCGTCAGTGCATGTTGATAAAAAGGCACAATATTGTTATCAAATTTACTTCCAAATTTAAATCTCACAACAAACAAGCAGAATTTTCAGTTATGTTAGTCAAATATGCATTGACGTCACTTTCCCGTCGTAACATGCCCCCTCAGCCGGACTGAGTGGCAAAAAAGTCTGCTGCATGACTGAATTTAATAGGGGAAACTGCGAAAACGCGAGTAAAACAAACTATTAAACTAAAGGATGGACTTGATAGTGTTCCTATGACAACTTACCAAAGATCCAGTAATCCGTGGATATTGACATACAGCCGTGCACTGCAATTGTGTTTCCTGACATTTAAATGTGCCTGATTTCGACGCCGGGGAAATACATAAAGCAAATTTGCCTGTGAACGCTTTACATAAATACAATATAGGTAGGTCTAAATCTGGGTGATCACTTATCAGTTATATATATCATCCAGACCAAAAACTTGTATAGTTTTTGTCAGTGTTTATTTAAAAACACCCAATTATGCAGAATATATAATGGTAAATATTTAATTGATGAGTTGTCAATACAATATATAACAGTACAATGTATGATTTTACCCCAAAATTCAACATATTGACAAAATGATAACTGCAAATCCACATTTCGCTGCCTGAAGTTCAGTTGTTTCTGTGAATTGCAGCGATCCATTTGCTTCTCTTTTCTTCAGCTTTCAGCAGTCTGTAAAAATATACCTCAGATTTCTTGTCAAATCTATTTGTATAGTCAATCACAAAGCTCTTTCCAGTTTTAGCGTGTTTTTTGCGGCATTCACGCTGAAAACCAACGCTGCCATTGCAACGCCTCCGGGCAGCTATTTCAGGCATCCAAGACCAAGTCCTGTCTATTTGAATGGGGGAATCCTAACATCTCAAAAACTGCTTGGCGAACTTACAATTAAATAACATATTTCAAATCAGCAACGAAATCTGACATGAACTGTCCCATAAATGTTGTTTCTTAAGCTCAAATAGCGTTAAAAAAAGCTTATTTTTCAGGCTAGACCAGCCAGTGCGCATGTACAGTCCTAAGCGCGAGTCTCAGGTTTCTATGGGAACCAGAGCTTCTAAAGGCAGCTGCAGTGATGCAATGACTTTATCAATCAGCGATTGGCTCTTTTACTTAGAAGGCGGGACTTATTCCGCCATATTGCGTGTTGCAGTTTCTCCCATTCATAACTAATAGGAGTGAACCGTCTCAATCATAACCAATTACAACGGCTGCATACCCTTTATTAATGTACCTTGGATGTGGCTTACTTCATGTGATCTATGTCTTTGCATGTTGACGTTCTGGAAAAATCTGTTTTACATGATTCATCCCTTTTTTAAATGTTTCCTTTCAGCTGCACCTGTATTGTCTATTAACTCTTAAGTATGCTGTTGATTTTCTGCTGGCAAAAGCAGCCGCAGCTTAGACAGCCAATTATCCCCCATTTAGTGTTGTTTCTTAGCAACTGAGGACGCCGGCCTCATACTGCTCCATGGAATTCTGCTTGTTAGGGGAAAATAACATCACCAAGCCACAGCTCCCCAGCCCTGCAGTGCATAAATCCATAAGACTCTGAGGCGGCTCACAATTATGATCCAATATGATGGTGTCGGTAGTTGTGTTATTTCAGTTATTTATCAAAAGCTATGTCAAAGAGAGAAATTTAGGGCTGTCACATTGAAATGATTTAGTAGACTTTTCATTGCTGTGAATTTTTCACTTCCTCTGTGGTTTGGCTGGAGACCGCAGCACAAATTGAAATGGCCATGGAGGGGGGTGTGTGTGTGTGTGTCTAACCTAGCCATACTTTTCAGACAATTTTCCTGAAGCATTTTGCTCGGAGTTAGCTCAAATGGACTAATCTCATTTTGGGGAAAACACACACACATATATATATATATATGAAGAGTTCAGATGCAAAAGCCTCTAAGTGCCGTCTGAAATTTTCTTCTAAAATGAACATTTTTATCAAGCGTGTATGTTTATGTTAAGTTATTTAACTTTAATGGCAATGAAAAGGACCTATTAATTGCCATTAAAGTGAAATTACTGAACCTAAACATACAAGCTTGATAAAAATTTAGACGGCACTTAGAGGCTTTTGCATCTGAACTCTTCATATATATATATATTCGCAAAAATTAAGGTGGATTTGCTCGGCCGCCATGTCAATCGCTTCAAGCGGAGTGATACAAACGGTGAAAATGTAGGAGAGCTGTTATCACTAGAATTTTGCATGGCTATCAGCCAATCAGATTTGAGAACCAGAAAGAACTGTTGTATAAATAAGCAATATCACATGAGTAGCCGTAGCCATAGCTGTGATTCAGCCGTAGGCTCTATCTATCTATCTATCTATATATATATATATATGTATATAGTAGTTTTATATATTTTGCTTTTTGAAATTCTAGTAGGCCTGCTAGTACTTATTTTTAGAATATAATTTATGAGTGTCATTTAATATTATATTTTTTTTATTTGAAAATATGGCATTTTTAACAATAGAACTCAAAAAATTAAAAGACAGTTAAAATATAATTATATTATAAAATACAATAATGTTGAATGTCTATTTAATGATGAAGATTTTTAAAAAAATTATTAAAGGTTTTTTTTTTTTTTTTTTTTTTTTTAAATATCCCCTCTTTTTTTCAAAAAAGGAAAAGATTCATAGAGGCTTATCATTATTAACTTTTAAAGCATTAAAATAAAGTTGCATTTTATGGGTAGGTTTTAAAAATAAAGAAGTAATAATACTTTTTTTTTGATACCCGAAAGCTTTTGCGTTGTATCCATGCTGATAGATGTCATTTTAAAGTCCACTGTTTTATCAGCCAGTAAATCCTAAACATGAAATTACTTAATGCACATTCAATTTAGATTTAAATGAATGAATGTTTGTGTGTGTGTGTGTTGAATATAAGTGGTGTATAGACCTACTACACTGTCGTGCATTTCATGCTTGAGACTATCATGTCCCACGTAATATGAGAGTGCTTTGGTTTGAAAATGCTGCTGGGGGACATTTAATATTACGTCCTTGAGCAGGCACTTAAATCTCAAGCTGTTTCAGAGTATAGTTTATTTCCCTGCACTGACTATCAACTGCACAAAATGCTTGCCTTTAGGCTGAAGTTCAGTACCAGAACACCTCATGGCAGCAATGCAATGGGTCCATCTGCCGTTCCGTAGTACCTGACATCAGGTAACCCAGAATCAGTCCCCGCAGGTGAGGTCCTGCCCCTCTATCTGGCCCATTTCTGTCTGGAGGAGCATGCTGAATCAATCATTAAAGCAGCCCAGACACAGAAACCAGTTTAACCTGCTCCACAACAGAATAAACACAGGATTATCTGAGAAGGGTTGGTCGGTTTCCCAGAGATCAGCAGCACAGATACACCAGATAGACCAACACTGAACATGAATATTATATAATATATTTAATATATATTACATAATAAATACTGTATGTATTAAAGGTGTGTGTGCGTAAAAATCATTATGTCTATGGAAAGTCCCCATAAAACATGTAAACCCAACATGATTGCGTGTGTGTGAATGAGGTATTTTCTTTTTGGAGAGACTGATGCAATGTGTGTATGTTGATGTCTTAACCTCAGCTTGTGGGTTTTTGTGTGTATTTGTCAATCTATGAAAACAGGATTGCTGTAGTGCTTCATGTATTTTTCATATTGCTGATCCCTAGGGCAGTGCTCAGTACCAGGATGAACTGCACAAAGTTGAAAGCAGGTGAATGAATACACAGAATATTATTTTACTAGAAATATAATGCTGAACTACTGCTATATGAGCAGTGTGCTATTATACACCATTGAGATCAACATCCTGCTTCAAGGGAGTTTATTCAACATATTTTTGGCCTTGTGTAGAAGGAAATATTTAGTTGATGTTTATATGCTTCAAGCGTTTTTAAATTAATATGTTTTCCTCTCTAAACGTATGTTTGCACACACACACACTTTTAATCAGCTGACTATGTAGTCTAGACTTGCTCATGAAATATTGAAAGGTCTTGATCAATCAGGGTAGGGTTCAACAAATAAGCGGCAGTCTGAGTTTTATTCAAAGAATATTTGGGACGTTTGGGCACTTTAGGCCACACTCCTGGGGCCTTAATAAACTGAATTATGAAAATAAACTCTGTCAAACCACACTCACATTCTCACTAGTTTATTAATTTAAACAATGTCAAACAGTCGAAATACTGTACATCACAGGAGAATCAATATTAAAAACATTATTTCCTCCACAGTGTCATTTCCATCTCAAAACATTCTGTAGTGGAAACAACAGTGATTGAAGTTACTTGATAGATGTACTATATATATATATATATATATATATATATATATATATATATATATGTGTGTATATATGTATGTATATATATATATATATATATATATATATATATATAATGGTAACAAAAGAGTTACAGTTGCAGAGAAAGTTAAAGACTACAACGGATTATGCTGATGACGTCTTCGACTTTCTGTAAAAGTGAAATTCACAGATGAAATGGGAGCGATAGGTGAAATCGCTGCAGACAGCTGACCAATTTCGGAATGATTGATAGGTCTGGGCAGCAGGCCAAGCATAGACACAGAGGGGATCTTTTTAATTAATTTTTTTCTCATTTGCTGCAATCCTGTCAGTTAGTCATTCAGGCAGGGCAGCTGATGGACACATGAGAGAAAGCCTCAAAATACCTTCATGCAGGCTCATTTAGAGGGCCAGCCCATTCAGAACAGCTCCATATGACGACCAGACTAGAGGAATTATGTGTCACTGTGTCACCATGTGTTTTAATGCCATCTTTAATCTGCAGAGCTGCATTTGAAGCAGCATATGTGCCATGAAAAGTCTGGTTAATACTACATATAATACCGTTCAAAAGTTTGAGGTCAGTAATATTTTGTTTTTTTAAAGAAAAATTTTTATTCAACAAGGACATGTTAAATTAATCAAAGGTGACAGTAAAGACATTTATAATGTTACATAAGGTTTCTATTTCTGTTCTTTTGATCTTTTCTATTCATCAAAGAATCATGAAAAAAAGTTTCACGGTTTCCACAAAATTGCAAGAGCAATTTTCAATGTTGATAATAATAAGAAATGTTTCTTGAGCATCATATCATCATATTAGTATGATTTCTTAAGGATCATGTGACACTGAAGACTGGAGTAATGATCCTGAAAATTCAGCTTTGCATCAGAGGAATAAATTACAATACTTTCATATAGAAAACAGTTATTTTAAATTGTTACAGTGTTTAACAATGTGATTGTTTTTACTGTATTTTTGATTAAATTAATGCAGCGTTGATGAGCATAAAAGACTTCTTTCAAAAACATGTTAAATGAAAATATGAAATTATAAATTGGGCATAAATAAAAGAGCAAAATAAAATAATATTATTGAGAGTGAGTTGAAATGAATGTGAATTTGTCCAAAATTCTCAGAAATCTCTTCACTGGGATGTGCCCTCTGTTTCTCTCTCTCTCTCTGTTCATATCTTCCTTCTCATTCTTTTATCACAAAAGATGTCACATGGTTGGAGATGGTGATTGTGTATAAGGTGTCACCACACACAGAGATAAATGTCTAAATAACGCTCCCTCTTTTCTCTTTCTCCATAGCAACAGCCAAACTACTGGAGCTTTAAGGTCAGTGCTTTGACTACTTCTGTGTGTGTTCTTGTCTCAAAAGCTCTGTTCTTTTGATATGTGTTTGTACACACACACACACACACACACACACACACACACACACACACACACACAAAGTCGCTGTTTGGATTTAAATAGGCAAACGCTTAAGAGTCTATGACTGGATCATTATTGCTGTGATTATTATGTTTCTAGCATGTTATATGTCTGGCAACAGTTCTTCTAACCCTAAAAGATGGAGTGTGTAGCTTTTCATTTCTTAAACAACCATGTAGGAAGACACATCATAGCCATATTCCAGGATGACAAAGCCAAGATTCATCAGGCTCAAATTGTGAAAGAATGGTTCAGAGAGCATGTAGAATCATTTTCACACATGAATTGGCACCTCCGAGTCCAGATCTTAAATTCATTCAAAGTCTTTGAGTTCTGCTGGAGGAGACTTTACAGAGTGCTTGACTCTTGCATTGTTAATACAAGATCTTGACCAAATGATGCACCTCAAATTGGAAATAAAATCACAACATTTATTTCCATCGAGAGGTGCATCATTTTTTGGTCAAGATCTTGTATTGACAATGCAAGAGTCAAGCACTCTGTAAAGTCTCCTCCAGCACATCCCAAAGACTTTCAATAAAATTAAGGTTTGGACTCATAAGTGCCAATTCATGTGTAAAAATGACTCAAGCATTTGCCTATTTAAATCCAGATTTTTTTTTTGGGGGGGGGGGGGGGCAGTGTATGTTCTAATGTTGTATGTACATGTTGTCTGTAAGCCGACACTGAATCTGCACCAAGTTCTATACATCCCACTTTTGAGTGTTTGTTTATTAAATATTTTAGCTAATTATTAGATAATGCTCTTAGTGATGATGAAGAAAATTGCCTATTTTCTTGGGCTTTCTTTCTAGCTCTACAATAAGGACAAAATTGTAGCCAAAAGTGAAAGAGATCTTACCCCCCTCCCCCCTCCCCCTTTGGCTGCGCGCATTGACATCCTTAAGGTCATTGATCGGTGGGTCATGCGGGTCTGACGCTGATTTGTGATGACCTGCTTCACTGGCTTTTATCTTCTAAATCTCATTGCCCTGCTCTTTCTCTCTATCTCTCTTTTACTTGCTTCAATTTTCTTACATACCTGCCCATCAAACTCTTAAGTCTTACAGCTAAAGTCAATTTAATAGAACAAACACATGGGTCTCTATAGATGTTTTTAAAAACTGAACTTCTTTTATGTTGTCACAGCATCTTAAAAACCCATGGCACAAGACTCTAGGAAAAAATCATCATAAAGCCACAACAGTGAGTACGCTGATGATGTTAGGATGTTGGTTCAGAAACAGACATGTATACTTACTCACTCAAATCCCATGTTGTTAAACCTGTATTATATTGTGAATGATATTTACTCTAACAGGGATAAAATGTCTATTATATGCATATGTGATTAGAGATGGGTGTGTGTAATTGTACAAGGATACAGGAAATGGCCTCAGGCTGTGATAAACGTGTCATTATGTGAGAGTCGGTAATCGGATCCGTTCATTCTTATTCACTCTCACACTTATTTACTCATGTTACACTCTTCATGTCAAGAGACACACACTCATTCTCTGTCTGTGTCTTGACTGTTATCATGAAAAATCCAGGTACTATAACATGCAAACAGCATGTTTGAGTACATATCGACATTATTTTGGGACTATAGGTCTAGCTGTGTCTCATTCAGGGTTTGTGAATCATATTCTTAGTCATTCTAGACTAATGGACTCCCTCTGATCTGACCCTCCATAACATTATACACCTCAAACTCTCTTGATTATCCAGAACTTAATCTTTATATTCTCTGTGCTTGTCTATTAGTGCCCTCAGGAATTATGGG
The DNA here is from genome assembly GCA_039654765.1 of Mylopharyngodon piceus. Lineage (NCBI taxonomy): Eukaryota > Metazoa > Chordata > Actinopteri > Cypriniformes > Xenocyprididae > Mylopharyngodon > Mylopharyngodon piceus. Next base: position 19,346,475 of record CM077457.1, read on the forward strand.
CTTTCTGTGGGAAAAGTCAGGATAAAATTTTGGTTATGGCCTATGGGATACCCAGATTCTCTGGATAGTTTATGTACTCAGACAGGATTGATCATGTCTCGTCTCCTCTCCTAGGTCTCATTTGCTTGTTCTTGTCATGGTAAGATGGATTGTCAGATGCTTTCAGAACATTTTTTCCTTTAGGTGCTGATGCTGAGCCCTAAACAGATGCCTGTTAAAAGCAAAAATCTCCACTGGCTGGTTATGCCATATAAAATTAGCCTCTCTGCAAATTATTGTCGGAGTCACGGTTTGTCGATTTGGTTCCTCTGTCATTCTCGCTGCCTTGTTCTTTACTATGATTATTTCTTCATATCTAGAGGTAAAAATGTGTTTTGATGTGCACTGGTTCATTAGCATTTTTTTATTGTTTCTTCCATTAGCATAGGTTTAAATCGTTGTAGCTAGCGATATGCTAACAGTGAAGAGAGGGCCCAAAGCTTGTTGCTGACAGTGTTGGGGAGTAGCTAAGTTTAAGAAGCGGTGCTACGAACATAAACAATTAGTAGCTTGACAATACTTCAGTTGTTTTCCAATTCATTTAGCTTTTTAAGTAATTAGCATTTTTCAGGAAACTCTTGGAAGTCTGATTCATTAGTGAATCAATTTGCGAGGATTCACAGGATGCCAGATTCATGTTTTTTTTTTTTTTTTTGTGAAATGTTCTGTTAAATTCTGCTGCTTATCACAGTGTTTTGTATGATTAGGTTTTGTTGTCTACCTGTGGCCTGTTGCATGAAGCTAGTTGAACAAGCTCTGAGTTTCAGAGTAGGTTTGGAGTTGACAAATCCAGATAAATCCAAACTGGTTTTGGATCTCACAAAGCTCGGTATAAATGTTCTCTGTCAACTCAGGTTTAATCCAGAGTTTGCGATTAACTCTGAAGCGTGTGCACCTGAAAGTGTGACACGTGCGGCAAACAGCCAATCACACGGAACATGGAGAATGTCCGTTTGATTCACTTCTCGCGAGAAAGCCGCGCAATTCACGTCTCTTCTGAAGATTAAAAGATCGTTATGAAAAATATCATGAAATTAAACGCATTTACAAAGCAGGAATAAACATTGCTGTTGCAGTGAAAGTTTGAGAAGGCAACTGAATGAAAATATATGACTATGCATGTGAATCAAACAAATAGGCCAAATAATTTATATAGCTTCACAAAGAGCTCAAAAGAATACATGTAAGCAACCTGTTTTAAAGCTTTATATATTAATGCATGTATTATATTTATTTAAATTTAAAAGCAAAGTTTAATATTGTCAATTAATATAATTATATGAATATGCCATATGAATTATACATAATTATAATTTATTTAATATAAATATAATAAATAATGATCAGCAAAAGATGAGCAATTTTGTCTCTAAAATTTTTTCACTATAAACTGATTTAATTTGGAGCGAGAGATGCAGGAGGAATGGCTTTATTGCATCAGATACAGGTCACTACTCACACCTGATTGGTCGAGTTTTGGTCTGCTATCTCTAAACTAGAATAAAAACCTGCTCCGGAGCAGGTTAGCCGTGTAGCGTAAGTTACCATAGCAATGAAACCCGCTAAAAACCAATCCACCTTCATGAACCCGAAAAACCAGAGTTTGCTCAAACTAATCTTGAACTTACCTGGGTAGAAACTGAAACCGGCTTTGTGCCACAGTTTGTTTGTATTTATGCTAGATAAATATTTCTCAGACACAACCCAGGCTCATTGGAAAAACCTGTGACAACATTTCTGAAAAGTGAAATGTCTAATGATTGGCGCTTAAAGCCAGATGAACGTGAACGTTTTAAACGTGAATGAAACATTTTATTATTGTTGTTGTACGTACAATGGCAGTTCAGAAATGACATGTCTTGTGAGTGGCACTAAACGATTAATGCTCTGTCACATTTGAAAATAACGTACCACCTACCCTCAACCCTACCCTAAACCTAATCGATAGAAGTATTAACAAAAGCAAATGTGAGATAAAAATGCATTTGCTGAAGCAACCATGCAATTTCAGCTTGTCTTTGAGCTCTTTTTTGTGACTTATGTTTCATGGGACTCTTAAGTTTCAAGGAATCATAAAACTCATGTGCCACACAAACGGACACACGTAACATTGCCAGTTTAGCTTTATTTTTTATGTTTTTGTCAAACAATGTCACACGTTATCTCTTGTTTGGGAGACATCTCACAGCTTGTCCTCCAGGAGACAGTAAAGGTGTGCTGAACTAATCCATTTTCCTCCTCCTTTTCCCGCCTCTTCTTCTTATCATTTCAGTCTTCATCATCGCTATTAGTCCCCAACGATAACTGCGGAGAATGCCGCCATTTTATGACCACCTACCAGCTTACCATTTCCCTGCTTTCTCTCAGCATAGGACTGAAAAGCCCACAATCTACTGCAATTTGCCGGAGCAATTTCTGCTATGCCTTCAGTCTGTGTCTAACAATAGCAAGAGAGAGAGGAAGATTATTCTCAAGAGCAATTATTTTCTTTTTTTCTCCCTCTCTCTATCATTCCTTTTCCTCATCTGTCTGTCTCTTTGTAATAGGTAATAGCGTTATTTTAATAAAATTGTGCACATTATGCATTATATTATACTATGTCTCCCATCTACTTATCTGCAATAGACACACTTCTTTCAAGTATGGAAAAAAAAATATGCCTCTCTCTTTCTCTTTCTTTTTTCACACACACAAAAGAGGCTTCTGTAATATTTTAATTGTTACTCCTAGACGGCAATGAAATTAAATGGAGAACTAATGGACACTTTTGCTGGAGTGGCCATACTTCTCAGATTTCTATTTTTTAATATTTTTCTCAGATTTTTCTCATGAAAGGGTTAGGGTTTCAATATGAATCAATATGACATATATGATTTCAATATGAACTCATATTTGCATCAAATACTTGATGTGGGCTATGATAGCCATGTTCATTTTACTGCACTATGCTTCTACTGTATTTCAGCAATTATCTCATTTGTGTATTTTAATTTGTCCTAAGGAATTTTAGGTCATCTTACATTATAGTACTTATACTACATTTTTGGAAGTTAATTTTTTTCGTCTAATCCTGTCAGTAATATTACAATAATACCAGTCTGCTTACCTCATTCCGATGACAATTCATTCAGCATCCTTTTACCAACCTATTCCACATTTATTTTATCAATATAATATAATATAATATAATATAATATAATATAATATAAGCCAGCAAGCCAAATCTGTTTACCACTGTCACTCTGTTTAATTCACTCTGAACTAGTGAATTAAACACAAGCTGAGAATTTGATTACGTCCCCTGAACTAAGAGTAATATTTTTATATTAAAATGTTCCTCTATGCACGTCTCTCTGAACAACTAAAGAATGTGTGGTACTCACTAAATGTATAGTAAATGAGCGAATATCTAAGTGATTTCATATACATGTTTTCATTCTCAGATTTGTACTCCCTCATGTTGCATTCAGCATCACATCTTCTGTTGTTGTAGTGGATTTCTTAGGTGTGTGTGTATTTAGCATAATCGTATGCAGTTCACACTACAGTCCTGTCAGATTCTGTTTCCTTCATTTCATTTTGTAGTCAGATGTATTTTGGCATGGGGTTGTCCTCCTTCCTGCTGTTGGAACACAAAAGAAGTGTTTGTGTCTGCGATGAAGGTGGAGATTTATTGCAGAGAATCCTACAGGGATCCCTGATTCTGTTTAATTCAGAAAATACAGCACTTTAGGAAGGTAATATGACACACAAGCTGACACGTTTATTGACGCAAATACAAATTTCAAACGAAAGTGAGAGCTTGTGTGTTTATTGCATTTGACAAAAAGCCATTTGAAAGTGCATTAGAGCCTGAGAGAGAGCGAGATCTTGATTACATGGATGGTCTTAAGGGTGTTTTCACTCATAGTTCGTTTAGAGCAACGTGGTGCGTTTTTTCCCTTAGTTCAGTTTGGGTTTGAAACCACACCAAAACAGTTGAGAGTTTGCAGTTTGTTGTCCAGTAGTCAGAATTAAAGGTGCAGTAGGTGATCTGGGAAATGCTAACGTTAGCCTGCTAGCATTCAAAGTATACGATCTTACCCTCTTACAAAAAAACTCAAATGTATTTAATCTGTATGCTAATTATCAGCAGTTTACACCTTTAGGTCTGTTTGTGCTCTTACCTGCAGCAATCTGCCCCATAATTAATTTGCCTCTGCTCTCTATTTACCCATCTTTGCCCTTATTTCAAATTTATTTCTGCAAAAAAACTTTTATTTTGATCTTACAGGGATTCTCTTTACAAAATTCATCATATACAGTGCAGTCAAACCTGATAACAGCTTCATGTTAGCGCTATTTATAGCATTTAGCGTAGAATAGCTATGGCAAATTTGGCAGTGTGTGTCTTTGTGTAGATAAACATCCTCTTATTTTGTAGATGTATGTATGTGTGTCTGTGTAGCACCCGGACTACTCACTGTTGTGGACAAATGACCCCATTATAGTTACACTGGGGTGTCATCTATCAGCTCAGTTCCAGCCCTTTGCGCTCAGACACCGTCTGAAAGGGGACGACCACACCACGGCCACTGTGCCTCAGCATTTATGTGTGTGTGTGTGTGTGTGTGTGTGTGTGTGTGTGTGTGAAAGAGCTTGTGCCCTGTGTAACAACAAGTTATCTGTTATAAGCTTAAACCTTTTAAAATGTTGTTCGATTTATGCTATAAACAAGAAAAAATACTTGCCAATAAGTTTATTAGCTTTAGATGTTCATAAAAAATTGTTCAGGAAATCTAAACCTGATGGTAAAACCTAAACTTGTTTCAAATGGGCTATAATACAGATGTGTTGCATTCTCAAGTTTAAGGCGGCAGTCCAAAACAATGAATCTAATCACCGTACAGCCATAAAGTTCATGGTAACACTTTACAATAAGGTTCATTAGTTAAACATTAATGTATTAACTAACATGCACTAACCATGAGCAATACATTTGTTACTGTATTTACTAATCTTCGTTAATGTTAGTTAATGAAAATACAGTTGTTCATTGTTTGTTAGTTCACAGTGCATTAACTAATGTTAACAAGATTTTAATAATGTATTAGTAAATGTTGAAATTAACATTAACAAAGATTAATAAATGCTGAATAAGTGCACTTTATTATTAGTTCATGTTAACTAATGTAGTTAACTAATGTTAACTAATGTACCTTATTGTAAAGTGTTACCAAGTTCACTTCAAGAATGAAAAAAGTGGTGTTTTGCCAGCTTGCCAGTCTTTCCCCAGTGCACCCTAGGAGCTCATTACAGGTGTCTCTGAGCTTGTGAAACACACCACGATTCGGTTGTGTGAACCCTCTTCATTAAATACTTGAAAACAACTACAACAATGATACTGAAACATCTAACAAGAAATCCACAGGTGTGCGATTTAGAGTTAACGAATATGCTATAGTATGGCAGACAGGTTTGTTCTGTGTAATTGTTAGCGTCTCAGTCTGTTTGTTGAGATATATCCACAGAGGCTTGTTTGTCCTGTGAGTGATTTTCCTATCAATGCATTACTGTTTTTCCCATCATTACACACACAGAATCAGGTACACATTATCTGCTTTGTTTTCTCATCTTGGAGCAGTGATGTTACAGTATGTTTTGTGAGACTTGTGTAGAAACTTGGCACATTTAGGTGCAATTTACTCTGGTTGGAGGAATTTGCTCTCGGTTTCTCCTTGTGAGTAAGTAATGTCTGTCTTTTACATCATGCCATTTAAAATGCTGAAAATCTCTCTCTCTCTCTCTCTCTCTGTGTCATTTAGAGTCGTAGTCCACGTCACTCCCAGTCCACTCAGTCAGGTTTGGCAGACCAGGCATCTAAACTGTCCTTTGCATCTGCTGAGTCTCTGGAGACCATGTCTGAGGCCGACATGCCGCTGGGCTTCAACCGCATGAACCGTTTCCGTCAGAGCCTCCCCCTCTCCCGCTCTGCAAGCCAGAATAAACTACGCTCTCCAGGTAACATACACACACTTCATCTGAGTATCAATCAACCATTCACAGTAAATGACCCCCTTTACCTAAAACTCAAAAGGCTGATTCGTAATCTTTGTAATCATTTTTCACAATATTATTTGTGAAATAATTCTGTCATGTAATGACATACAAAGCCCCTAAATAATAAACAACTTCACTAGTGCCTTTCATTCATCCAATCCACTGTACAACTTGCTGTAACTAAATTGGTGTTTATAAGACTTTTCTGAACTGTTACTGTATAACAAATATAAATCAGAACAGAAACCCCTTTTGGACTTTCCAGAAACTATTTTAAAACCATTTCAGGGTGCATCTGAAGCAAGAAGCTTTGTTAAAATGTGAACATTAACCCAAAGGTTATGCAGAAATGTACTTGGATGTTTAATAGACAATTAAAGGGATAGTTCACCCAAAAATGAAAATTATCCCAGGATTTACTCACCCTCAAGCCATCCTAGGTGTATAAGACTATCTTCTTTCAGACGAACACAATCGGAGATATATTTAAAAATATCCTTAATCCTCCAAGGTTTATAATGGTTGTGAATGGCTGGTCAAATTTTGAAGACAAAAAAATGCATCCATCCATCCATAAAAAAAAAAAAAAAAAAATTAATCCATACGACTCCAGTGGGTTAATAAAGGCCTTCTGAAGCGAATCAATGCGTTTGTGTAAAACAAATATCCTTATTTAAAACCAGTGTTAATTTCGTTGACGAATAATTTTCGTCATAATTTTCATCAACTACATTTTTTCAAGGACGAAAACGAGACAATGACTAAATAAAAATGCGTTTTGAATGAAACTATGACTAAAATCTACTCTAATTTTCGTCAACAAATAAAAACGAGACGAAAATGAAAGAGAGGGATGATTTGGGAAGATATCCAGTCAGGACTGCTGTCCTGTGTGGAAGATGCGCACATTTGAAGTGTAACGTGCTGATCTAACCGCGGGAAACGTGGCGCTGTTGCGCGCTCTACAGGCTCGTCCAGCAGCACTTCAGACTGCTTCACAATTAATGAATAGCGCACATTTATGCCAAGCGATTGCTTATGAGCTGATGTTGATGAATTATGACAATGTTTACTATACAATGTTTATACAGTAATATGTTTTAGACGGTTGTAAGAACACATATTTTATTATCCCTCACCTGAAGTTAAATGAGCAGCCTGCAACTACAGTACGGACTATTATTATTTTTTCCCCTGGTCATTATTGTTATTTTGTTTACACAATAAACTGTATTTAACTTAATTTAATTTCTATTTAATTCATAGTAAACTACTGTATCTTCTGTCACAGGAAGGAAAGACTAAGAACATTATTTGACACAGTATTCAATATATTTTACAAGTATAAGGGTTATTATAGTTAACTAAACCTAAAACCATGAAAAATCTTCATTACTTGAAATAAACGTTAACTGAAATAAAAAATAAATATATAAAAAATGTAAACTTATTTTATTTCATCTAGTTTCCAAGCTTTAGCTTAACCTGATGTACTAAAATAACTAAAACAGAAATAAAAAACTATAAAGACATTTAAAAGCAAAAACTGAATTGAAATGACAAGTATTGAATTGAACTCTCTTTCGTGTCTTTTTGCACTTGAACGGTCAAAAACTGTCCGCTTTGGCGAGTAAAGTACAGTTGGTTGTCTTAAGTGAACATAAGTTTGGAGAATATCAGATGTATATCAGTGTATTGCATCTGTGTATTGTTAGAGAAATGCTTACTTAATGCATTACAATTTAACTAAATTAGATTTTAGTCGACTAAATCTACTGTAGGTTTAGTCAACTAAAACTAGACTAAAACTAAAACAATTTCCGATGACTAACATATGACTAAAACTAAATGCCATTTTAGTCAAAAGACTATGACTAAAACTAAATCAAAATTTGCTGTCAAAATTAACACTGTTTAAAACTTTATACAATACAAGTTTATACAATACAAGTTATACAAGTAAAATAACTAGCTTCCGGCGGACGACCGTACGCATACTGTGCACGTCGATTTGGGCGGAAGAGCAACCTTTGACCCCGCACAGTGACGCAATGAAGAACGCAGAGGAGAGAGCAAAACAAAACACCGGTCACGAATTAGAAGTCTAAAATGAAAAATTTTAAAGAGAAATGTCGGAGGATTTTCATATAAGAGAAGAGAAGCTTGAGTTTGTTGCCCAGCCCTATTTGTTTGAACCGTGAGAGGCGTCTAAGGTTACGATACTCCTACATCCTGCGTCATACATCGCGTCAGAGGATTACTCATTTGGCGCAAGTCGAGTTTAGCATTCTGCGTACGGTCATCCGACTGTAGGTGTATATGACTATCCCAGAAGATAGTCATATACACCTAGGATGGCTTGAGGGTGAGTAAATCATGGGATAATTTTCATTTTTGGGTGAACTATCCCTTTAAGTATTCATTGTGATAAACATTTCCTTGTAAATAATTAAAAGTTACACAAACAGTTTTTGCAAGTTGAAATGAATGAAACCTCAACACATTAATCTCAGGAAATATGTGTGGGATAAATGAAAGTTTGTAGACCATAGCTAGCATGAGAGAGCCCTGTTGGGGAGTAACTAGCTAAAATAATGAACTTTTTCAGAAGTGTTTTCTCAGTTCATATATATATATATAATACTGTAGCTTTTTAAATAACAAGCCTTGTAATAGTAATGAGACAAAGTGGTACATCACCTTTTTTAATGTCACATTGTATTGTGGTTGCAGCTTTACAGTCGAGTGAGATGACACAATAATTAAACACATTCTCCTGTTTTTCATTTGTAGCGATGGAAATTCTGATTCATTCTATTGAATGACTTTGTTTGGATGATTCATGTAAACGAATCAGCCCCACAGTACTTATTTGCTTTCGACTGAAGATGACATTTCTCTGTTCTGCAATTAGATAGTGTGAAATGTTTCTCCTTTTTGATAGTTAATAGCAGTGTGTTAATTACAGCAGTACAATGCATTCACATAAACTGACCTTCAACAGTTTGTTTTTAGCTTTAGTTTCCATGGTGTGAAGTATCTCTTAGTGGTGAACTTTCATTTCACATCAGCAAGGGCACAATATAAGCTGAAAGTGATTCAGTTTGAGCTGTTCCCCACAGAGAGATTATTGTCCCATCAGCAGGAAGTTTAGAATCGCCTGCTGCCCCATTAGGTGAAGTGTGCCGAGATAAACTGACAGAAACTGATGACAAAAAGTCTACAGGAGGAGTTCAGCAGCCGTAAACATGAGACTTGCTGTTGCTGACATTTCTCTCAAAATCTGTCCGTCACTCTCTCACACAGCGGTTTAGTGCACTCAAAAAATATTTAAGCCTAGTATTTGAATTGCATATAAAATGTCTATCCATTTGGATGTTTTAACACAGTTTTAACATAAACTAATAAACTTAATGTGATGCTTGTCACACTTGATATTTGTCAGTCAAAGTTTAATGAAACAGGTATGATTTCTCCACTCAGAAAATCATGGCAGAGTTTAATATGAACTATTTGAATTAATTTAAATAATCATATTTTCAAAATGCATTATTTCAAATTGCTTAGAATCAGCATAAATGTTCATTGTGAAAACAATTACATTTATTCAGTATAAACATGGTTAAAATATGGTTAGTTGTGCAACAAGCCATATTCAAATATGTATGACAAATTGGATTTATTGATGATAACTATAAGCTTGGTTATTGTACATTTAAAACACATTCAGTTTATTAGTACGGTTAAAGAAATCTTACCTGTTTCATTTATGCATGACTTACAAATATGCATCACATCAAGTTTGTTAGTTTATGCTTAAATTCATAGTTCAATAGTTATGCAATTCAAATACATACTCTTAATCCTGGTGTTCTTTGCTGACTTTCTTCTTAACTCTCTCTCTCTCTCCTAAGGTGTCCTCTTCCTGCAGTTCGGAGATGAGACCAGGCGTGTTCATATCACTCATGAGCTCAACAGTTTGGAGACATTGCACGCGCTCATCGTGCACATGTTCCCTCAGAAGCTGACAGCAGGAATGCTGAAGTCCCCGAACACGGCCATCTTGATCAAAGATGAAGCCAGAAACGTCTTCTACGAGCTGGAGGACGTGAGAGACATACAGGACCGCAGCATCATTAAAATCTATCGCAAAGAGCCCATCTATGCCTCCTATCCTGCGGCACATCTGGCCAACGGAGACCTCAGGGTGAGATATTTCTACCGCATTCAATGATTCAGTTTGTTTGCCATCTTACATTGTCCCAGCATGGGCTTATGGGTAAAATAAGGCACAGAGCATGATTCATATTTAAAGAATGTTTTCTTTTCCAAGTCAAAATAAGAAATCACAAGGTTACGGATGAAGATCCCAGTATGTGGCAAGATCAGAGACAAATCTAACCTTCAAATCAACGTCACGGTCCTCTTTACGTGTTAAATATTTTAAAGGGAGGTACCCGTTGTTTGATCCATTGAGCGACGTCTTTCAGATTTGGATGTTCTTGAACTCGGAGGTTTTTAAATTATGCACAGTTTTTGGCATATCACTTGGGAGTTCGTTTCACTTTGTGAGCTCGCTGTGCTACCACAGGAGTTTGATGTGGGTTGACTTTGAAATGCAATCATGTTGCGTCACTCTGTTGATCAAATGTTCGTTTTTACTTCTCTGGTGCGAGTCGTCTTTACCATTTCATACCCTCTGAGAGTGTCAAGCTCACTCTCAGCTAACATTAGACATGAGTTCATGTATGCAAATGTTTCTGTTCATTTAATTTTTTGGGGGTTATGTGTGCACAGTCATGTCTGAGTGTGTTTATTCTGTTCTTTGTTTTTTAATTCTGTTTTTTCATATGTTATAAGGATTGGGAAAGTAGAATATTACAAAGTTTTTATTTTTTAAAAGTTAATGTTTTTTACATTTATTTTATACATTTTTAAAAATTAAATAATGAAAATATTATATGGAAAATTATTACTATTTTTTCATATAAGTCGTCTGTCTATAGGATAAAGTAATTCTGATTAAACAGAAATAATATGAGGCTAAATTTCAGTGTTAAAATTATTAAATGCAACATGTAATTAATATTTTAAGTAAACATGTTTACTTTTTTAGTCCTAAAATAGGATTATTTGTTTGTTTGTTTGTTTCAAATGTTCTGCAGACCTTCTAGAACCTTGGGACCCCAGTTTGAAAGCCCATAAGTTGTGTTCCAAATGACGCACTATACACTATGCACTTATTCACTATGTACTCATCCATGTAGTGTGTGAATTTTATAAGGTTATTTTGTCATGTAGCATCTGAGTCTGATAGCCCCTCCCACTCCATACGTAATTAAAGCTGCGACAGTTGAGTGCATGAAGTGTCCATTCCACACTTTGTTTTTCTGTTAATTTAGTGCATCATCCGGGTATTTAAAGTGTGCTTTTTCTTTTTGGAATTTTCAGCGTGAACACACTACTCGCACTATTTATACTTAAAAACGTCATAGAATAGTGCATAAGTATGTGAATTGGGACACACCTATAGTTTATTTAGGTTAGTTTGCTGCTTTTATTTTTTGGGTAACACTTTATTTTACAGTGTCCCTGTTACACCTTTTACATGTAGTTACTATAGTAATAACAGTCAATTATGCATAGTTACATGCAACTAACCCTAAACCAAACCTTAAAGGGTTAGTTCACCCAAAAATGAAATTTCTGTCATGAAGTACTCACCCTCATGTCGTCCCAAACCCATAAGACCTTCATTTGTCTTCGGAACACAAATTAACATATTTTTGATGAAATCCAAGTGTCTGATCCACACATAGGCAGCAACAACATTGCACCTTTTGAGGTCCAGAAAGGTACTAAAGACATCATTAAAACCGTCGACATGACTACAAGTGGTTCAACCTTAATATTATGAAGCGATGAGAATAATGACTTTATTCAACAAATTCGTCTGTCCCCTCTCATACGGCTATGCTATTTTCGTTGCAGAGCTTCAGTGTTTACATTCGAACGGTGGCTCAGTATTGGCCGGCTCTGGTCACGTGAGCAGCATGACGCATGTGTGTGATGCTAACGCAGGAGACGGACAATACTGAGCCCGCGTTCAGACATAAACACTGAAGCTCTGCAACGAAAATAGCATAGCAGTATGATGGGGACAGACGAATTTGTTGAATAAAGGTGTTATTTTTGTTTTGTTTTTTTTGCGCACAAAAAGTATTCTTCTTGCTTCATAACATTAAGGTTGAACCACTGTAGTCACGTCGCTGTTTTTAACGATATCTTTAGTACCTTTCTGGACCACAAAAGGTGCAATGTCGTTGCTGCTTATGTGCGGATCAGATTTCATCAAAAATATTTTAATTTGTGTTCCGAAGACAAACAAAGGTCTTACGGGTTTGGGATGACATGAGGGTGAGTACGTAATGACAGAAATTTCATTTTTGGGTGAACTAACCCTTTAACCCTAACCCTAATTATATAGTAAATACATGTAGTTAATTATTATTACTCTGTACTTAATTAGATAATTACACTGTAACAAGGACACCTTAAAATAAAGTGTAACCATTTTTTTTTTTTTAAATAAAATAAAAGCAATTCCAAAGTGGCAACCTGCAGTAACAAGTTCATTGTGCCTTTTGACTACTTTGAATTTATTCAAATTACCTCTTGAGTTGAAACTCTACAGCCCTTCGCTGTGTGTGTGTGTGTGTGTGTGTGTGTGTGTATAAAACCCATTTCTATGTCATCAGCAGAACTCTGGACAGAACATGTCCACTGCTCCCTGGAGTGTGTCCTTGCATTTACTTGAATGTGTCCGTGTATGCAGGCTAACAAGCTATATCCCTGTAATGCTTCAGTAAGTTTTGACTACTCTCAGAGTAGGAGAACAAAAGGGAACAGAGATGAGAAGAGGGAAAAAGAAGCAAAGTATATAAAGAAAAGATGGATGAGTGCCTTAAGATAAAACAAAACAAGCTGTGGCATAAATGCAAGTGAACTGAAAAGCAGATATACAGTACAAGTTATGAAATGATATGCAAGATTGGAAAGGAGAGGTGAAAAGAGAGTGAAAGATACTGAAATGCAACCAGGCAGAAAAAAGGATCTAATAGATGAGAGTGGGTTTCCTGGTGTTTGTGAATGGAGAGTTTAAAAGCTCTTATCCTGCTCATTGTAGCTTAGTATATTATATGCGCTCACTCAGAAGTGCTGGTGAAATCTGAATACAGTGTCATGTAATCCAATGTTATGCCAGTAGCTTTAGCTAGGCTGGGTGAAAGGAGTGAATAGGGTGAATAGAGCTCTCCGGAGTTGAATTACAGGCCAATGAAAAGAAAGTGAGAGAGAAGTAGAGAATGGGGCAATGAGTCTAGAACTCTGCTCTTGGTTTCGTGCTAAGCCTCAGAGGATTGCACTTTCTTTGAGATGTTTGATTTGTCAGCACCACATTTTCACTTTTGAATGATTTTTGGCACACATCCACTTCTCTTTAGCACTTCTAACTATGAGTGTAGCAGAGTAAATCTATAAAACTGATGCCTTTTCAAATTTGAAAGGTGGTTTGTACAGTAAATGTCTATAGGATTTTAAACATTATATCCAACAAATTATGTCTATAAATGCCAATAAATTGTATTGTGCCATCTGAATGTAAAAAAAAAATACAAATTAATATGTTGAATTATTCTGCTCTTATAAATAGTACAAAACAAACACATTTAGGAAAAGTAAAATAAACATGTTATGCTTGACAAATCTCAAACAAATTCTAAATATGAAATCAGAGTAAAACTTGGCAATTTATGAACTTGGCTCCTCTGAAAACACAAATGATGTTGCTTCCTTTTAATAATCTCTTTTAAAATGCTATGAAAACAAATGGAATGACTTCCCTACATCATTTCTATGTTCATGTATTCAGTCCTTTAAATCTCCTAGAACTTGGATTCATATAAAGTCACTCAGAGTGATGTATTCATAAAATGCTATTATTTTTTTCTCTCTGTCTTGTTTTAGAGAGAGATGGTTTACACATCCAGGGACTCGTCACCTACCCGTCGCCTCAACACTCTTCCTTCCTCCACTGCCTCACCCTCCTCTGGCTCCCCTTCCCGATCCCGTCTCTCCTACAGCGGAGGTCGTCCCCCCTCTTTCGCTGGTCCGGGTCACCCTCACCCCCAGGGCCCCCAGCATCCATCCCACTCCCACCACCCTTCGCCCTCTCACGGACAGGCTCAGGGCCTAACCCCGTCCTCCTCGGCCATCCTGGAGCGCCGTGATGTCAAACCTGACGAGGAGATGTCTGGCAAAAACATGGTTCTCCTGAAGAATGAAGGTCTTTATGCTGATCCCTACAGCTTGATGCATGAGGGTCGACTTAGTATCGCTTCTACTCAGTCCCTGGCCACCATCGCTGACCCCTTCGGCTTCCCTGTGTCAGGAGGGCTGTACCGCAGAGGTTCGGTGCGCTCTCTCAGTACATACTCAGCCGCAGCGCTGCAAAGCGACCTAGAGGACAGTCTGTATAAACCTGGAGGCTCTCTATACTCTGATACATATGGCAGCTCCACGCTTGGCATGGGCTTTCGTCTGCCACCCTCCTCCCCGCAGAAGATTCCCGACGTGCAGCTGCGTGACAGGGATTCGTTCACCGGGTCTCCAAGCCGAGGGTCACCTGTGAGAACGACCTTCCGCAAGGACTCCGCTTCCTCTTCTGTGTTTGTAGAGAGTCCGAAGTCCAGACCCAGCTCCAGTTCAGAACCCCTAGGAGATGGGAGTAAGGGACCTGGATTTGGTTCGCCATTGTCTGGGGGCGAGACGGATACACGGTGAGCACTGGCAACAGTTTATGTCCATGTATGTGGTATAGGGTAGCTGTGAATTTGTGAGGACATTTATGCACTTTTTCTTTGACAGACACACATTTTCATTGACAAGAAGTGTACATCAGTCTACACACTCTGAACAAACAAATTAATAAGCAGAATTTATCATTGCAAATGCCAGACACAAATATCCTTAAGCACACTACTGTTCAAAAGTTTGGTGTTGGTAAGATTTTTTTAAATGGCAGTTTTGAAAGAATTTTCTTAAGCTGCTCAAGGCTCATATTTAAAATATTTTCCTCATATTTTAATGGTTTAATAAAAAACTTGTAGGGTCATTGAAAACAAATATCCCCTCCAGACTTCACTTTTGGCCACTAAAGCTGAATTTTCAGCAGCCATTACTCCCGTCTTCAGTGTCATATGATCCTTCAGAAATCATTATAAAATGCTGGCAACAAATCTTTTGTAACATTATAAATGCCTAATCAGTTTAATGCATCCTTGATTAATCAAAGTATTAATTTCTTGAAAAAAAAAAAAAAAAATTACTGACCCTAAACTTTTGAACTATGATGTAGGAATGCATAAACATTTATAACTTTTTCTTAGAAATAAAATATTTTAACAAAACGGCTTCACTGCCTATTAATATATATATATATAAAAAAAAAAAAAAAAAAAAAAAATCAAAAAGTTGGTGCAAAAAAAACAAACAAACAGGAAGTGATATCATAGAGGGACCCCTGCAGATCCTCATCACTGTATGTCAAGGTCAGTAAGTCTCTTAAAATATGTTTATTAAAAGGTTAGTTTAGGTTGTAAAATGTCACATGGTGTGACAGGTTTACTTGATGGTTACAACACAACATTTTTAAAGTAATTAAATTGCAACTTTTGTTGATAATGTTTTTTCAAAATCAATATGAAACCAACATGAATACACAAAATACATTTAAACATTTTAACATTTCTTTATCTTTACTGTGGTCCTTCTTATTTGACTCGTATGCATTATTTTTGGCATTGTCTTTTTATAAAGAAATCCTGCGATTGTGTGGCACATTTTAAAAAGAGACTAGGTTATTTTTACTCAGTCTCCTCCCAAACAGATTCATCCAACAGCTAAATTGTTTTTACTCTGCGCTAAGCTACTGCTCCTCACTTAAAAAACAAAACCTGCACTTGGGTGATGGCACTTATGTATTCAGACACCCTGAGTGATGTTGCTGATAGGTAATGGAACATCTACTAACCTGCCTACAGGATCTAATATTTAGGAGAAAGTTTAAGTGAAAACTCTTAGAAAATGTATATTTAAAAAGTGTACACTTATCCATTGTCTGTCTGCCTTGTTAGCAGGGATCGTATGGAGGCAATGGAGAAGCAGATAGCCAGTCTGACTGGACTGGTTCAGAGCGTCCTAACCCGAGCACCAGACAGCGACAGCACGTAAGACATCACTACATCCATAGAGCCATCTATGATCCATTTACATGGAACCAGAGCCAATCAGATGCTCACTTACATTGACAAAACCAACCTATAAAAGTCATCTCACTCATACAGACCATCAGACATGACAGGCTTCTGATGTACCAATCACATTAAACATTTGACACATAAAGGCCATTGTACACGGTACACAGTAGCTGCGAGTTCCCACTTCAACTTAATTTATCGGGAAAAATCACTTTTATGGAGAAATAAATGACATTTTAAGGTATTTTATTAATTTTTTTAGTTAATTATCACATGCAACATGAAATACAGTATTTACGGTAATTCAGAGATGCAGTATGTTTTTGCTCTCTAGCATTGAGTATTGTTATGCTATCACATTCCATACTACCTCTCGATTGTATGGAAAACACCTGTACATAAGACTGCGTACCGTGTGAAATGCACTTAACACTAAAATACCGGTTTACATAATGCATTCAACCATTTCACACATATTCAGTGTTTTTAGCATGGTGCCATTTTGCTTTCATGCTGTAATATCCTGCTTTCTCATGTTTGCTATGTAGCCATTGGCTTTTCTTATGTTTCAAAAGCTTGCAAATATGTCTTTACTTGCTGAATGTAAAGTGCTTGTATTGAAATTGTGTGTGCTGGTGGTATTTTTGTCCTGCGATCGCCATGAGTCTCTTTGTATCGGTGCTTTGATGTTGCTGGACATTTATTGTCATTCATATTCGATGTGTCAAGCCATTCACGCCAACTGTGGAATATTTTATGTCAGGAAATGAATATTATTTAGATTATTACCTCCAAAAGAAAGTGTTGAGGTAAAAGTGTTGAGTAGACATTTAGAAACAATTTATATAAAGCATTTTAGAAACAAATTGTATAAAGAGAAAATTCAGTAAATAGGGTCTTCAATTAATATTAGGTAGAGTTAGGATAGAAATTGTTCACACTATGCCTGATGCAAATACTGTTGCTTAGTGAAGGTTTTTTTTTAAATCAGATAATCAGTGCAAATCTGATCACTTGGTGTTTAGAAGGATTTTGTTTCAAATCTTTGTTTCAAATTTGTGCTCATAATTGACACTTGGTGTGAATGGGTCTTAAAGATAGTGTTAAATGAGAGTTCATTGCTTATTCTTATACATCATCATAGCCAGTTGTGGTGGACACAGTGCTTGAAGTGTTTTGGATTATAAAGGTAGCTAGTTCAGTATGAATCTCAGTAGTATATTGGGTTGAATAGCTCAGTTTTAATACACTACCGTCCAAAAGTTTGGGATCTGTTTAATGTGTTTGAAATAAGTCTCTTATACTCATCAAGG
This sequence comes from Mylopharyngodon piceus, assembly GCA_039654765.1. Classification (NCBI taxonomy): domain Eukaryota; kingdom Metazoa; phylum Chordata; class Actinopteri; order Cypriniformes; family Xenocyprididae; genus Mylopharyngodon; species Mylopharyngodon piceus. Next base: position 19,364,182 of record CM077457.1, read on the forward strand.
CTGCATTTATTTGATCAAAAATACAGTAAAAACAGTCGTATTGTGAAATATTATTACAATTTAGAACAACTGTTTTCTATTTTAATATATATTAAAGTGTCATTTATTCCTGTAATGTCAAAGCTGAATTTCAGCATCATTACTCCAGTCTTCAGTGTCACATGATCCTTCAGAAATCATTCTAATATGATGATTTGCTGCTCAAGAAACATTTCTTATTATTATGTTGAAAACAGCTGTGCTGCTTTTTCAGGATTCTTTAATTAATAGAAACATCAATATAACATTATTTGAAATTGAAATCTTTTGTAACATTCTAAATGTCTTTACTGACACTTGTGATCAATTTAATGCATCCTTGCTGAATAAAATTATTAATTATTAAAAAAAATCTTACTGATCACAAACTTTGGTAACCCTTTATTTTAAGGTGACGTAGTTACACGTTACTATAGTAGTTAACTGTAAATTATGCATAATTACAAGTAACTAACCCTTCGATTCTCATTTTTACAAACCGATATCGATTCTTAAATCCCAAGAATCGATTAGTCTAGTCTGTTTTCAGTTGATGAATGAACAGAACATGTAGGGCGCCTCTCATCCAACAAATCGCAATAATCTTTGTGCTTTGTTACTTTTGTTATGAAAGTCTCAGAATTTAAATGACGTCCATCTTATTATGAGATTCAAAAAATAAATACCGTTTTGGCGCTGTTTAATGTGACGTGACAGATCGCTTTAGCGCCTCAGTTAAAGAGAAGCGGCAGCATGTGAACATCCTCTCCTTCGCTTTAATACCAGTTACAGCGCGAAATAAACATGACTAAACATCTGAAGGTATGTTAAAATATACAGTACAACTTACCGAAATCCGTATCATGTCTCGTGTAATAGCTCAATCAGTGTTTCAACCGCGGAAAGACGTCAATAAAACAGCTTGTAAACAATGTCACGTAACGTCACATTTACCTCAGAAAAACATATTCAGTGACCATAAACTCATCAGTCAGCTAGAAAAGTGAACTCTAGAAAGCAGCATTCTGATATAGCTATGCACCGTTACATATTCATTATAATGTTCTTCAATATTTAATGCATGTTTGAATAAATCAGTTATGACAGCCACAATTTAAATGTTTATATTTAAAAAAACAAAAACAAATTGGAGTAGAAATATGATTATGTAATTCTAAACGTTATTTATTATAAAAAAAACATGATTGAGTGTAATTTAAGTGTTTGTATATTAATAAGTTAATTTTAACCTTCAATATTATAGTAAAGTAGTACCAACTGACTCCCATGTATAGTTTACAGCGTTAGTTGAGAGATTTTTTTCCTCTAGAAAATTTGCCATGTACTGTAACTGATATACTACATCCAAAATAATCAATATCGAATCGAATCGAATCGCAAGCATGTGAATAGAAATCGAATCGAATCGTGAAAATTGTGTCAATACCCAGCCCTACTAACCCTAACCGTAACTCTATAGCAAGTACATGTAGTTAATTAATATTACTCAGTACTTATTTGAGTAAGTACAATGTAACTACATCACCTTAAATTAAAGTTTAACCCAAGCTTTTGAACTGTAGTGAACATTTTAACAGTGTTATAGGTTAAATAAAGCTGTGTTACTCAGAGGAATTGTGAAGTGTGTAAATAGTGAAAGACACAGTAGCAGTGCTTTGGTAGAAGAGTAATACAAGATAGTAGCATAATCCATTGTTAGGCACAGAGAAGGCTAGTGTAGTATTGCTGTAGTACAGTACACGCTAGAGTAGTGTAGCGTCAGTGTAGTGTCAGGTGCTGTAGTACAGTGGTAGTATCATGGCTGTATGATCCTCAGATGCGGCCTGCTGCGTCTCTGCATGATGGCGGGCTGCCCTCCGGACCAGGGGGCGGACTTTTCACGGCCCTTCCCTTTTTCTTCCAGCGAGAAGACCGAATCCACCAGCGACGGCTCCGCCACAGGAAGTGAGTCCAGCTTCTTCTCTATGGTTTCCCAGAGCAGTCATGAGGCAGGCTGTCAAGCTAATGTCTGATATGTCTAATATTGTGTTCTTAGTACATCAAGCTGGCTCAAGTTTTAAACACTGATAATCTCAAACAGAGTGCACTTGAATAAAGGGCCCTCCTTTGTGTACACTCCTTTGTTGTTCTTTGTCACAATAGCCTTGATGTTTTCACGGATAGACTTTTCTATATTTTTTTTTTCTCTCGTTTTCCTTCTCAAATCTGTTACGGGGGTCCTCAGAGAAAGTCTTCTTCTGGTCAGCCCTTCTAAGGCTGCCACCAGAGTTTTGATTTGCTAGATTTGTCTTTGAAGATTCTCCACGGTTTGAGAGGCGAGTCTAAATTGACTCACGTCTCAGTAAAGGGCCATCGAGAGAGTATCCCATGAGGGTTTCCCATGAGTCCTAGTCTCCCCCTTTGAATCTGATCCACGACAGGTCCAAGTCAGCACTCTGTTTCTTTACTTCATTACACCTCTTTAGTTAACTGGAACAAGCTGACAGCTTCTACTGTATGTTACAGCTGGCCGGCTGAAGAAGAAAGGTAGCTTTGTCTCTGCTCTCTCATGTTTAATGTGGATTGGCGTGTCTTTCCCGGTGTATGTAGTGTGCGTGTCTGTTTTTACAAAAATGTGATCCTTCTGCTTATTTAATGCCTGCTCCCACTGTAGCTTTTTATGGTATCTCTCCTCTATGGCCTGCCTGCACTAGATATTTCTCTCCCTCAGTCTGTTTTCACTCCTAAACTTGACACATTCACACACTGAAAATGAAGTGTTAGGATGATGTGTCGGTATTCACATTTCCTGAATCTTGAGGAATCAGTACATCTACCCTTTTGTTAAAAACGACTGACTGGAGAGTGCTGGTATCACTGTATTCCTCACTAACAGCATGTTCCTCAGTGGGCCCTGGAGGTGACGACACGCTTTGTGTGTGCGGGTTAGTGTATCTCTGTCTGAAATCACAGGGAAGGATGGGTGTAGAGCAAAAGCTCTCAATCCGGTTTCTGGAGATCTTCCTTCCCGCAGAGTTTAGCCTCAATCCTAATCAAACGCCCCCGATCCAGCTAGTCAAGGTCATGGGGTTCACTGGAATGAAATTACAGCCAGTTGTGTTAGGACAGGGCTGGAAATAATAACGTGTTCAATCCTCCTGGGAAGTTCCTTCTTACAATTTCAGAAATCGTAATTATGATATGATGAAGTGATTTTGGTCAGAGTCAAACTCGCTGGGCAGTTTCTTTCTCTTTATTTTCACTTAAATACTGAGACAGAAAGCTTTTTTAGAGATAATGAAGCAAAATAAAGAGCAAAGGATGCACATTAGGTGTGTAATTGTGTATTTATCTGTTTATTTCATCATTCCTTGCTTTCATGGAGAATGATGGGAAATGTACTTTGGTCTCCTCGTAAACCAGCTAAATATTTTTTGGCAAGCTTTATAATTCTTCTTCAGTACACAGAATATGTAGAAACTATACTGAACCATTGATATTCAAAGCTTATTATGATCAATAAAATCTGCTGTAATTATTTCCTGCCCTCAACTTGAAATGTCTTGGCTTATGCAAACTTCAAGTGGGAAATATCACAGTTTCCACAAAAATATTAATCAGCACAACTGTTTTCAACATTGACAATAATAAGAAATGTTTCTTGAGCATCAAATCATATTAGAATGATTTCTGAAATGGAGTAATGATGCTGAAAATTCAGTTTGACATCACAGGTATAGATTGCTTAAAAAAATAGAAAACAATTATTTTAAACTGCATTTTTGATCAAATAAATGGAACCTTGCTGAGCATAAGAGAATTTTTTCAAAAACAAAAATCTTACCACTTTTAACTGTTTGCTTTATGCATATTAAAGGGTTAGTTCACCCAAAAATTAAAATTCTGTCATTAATTACTCACCCTCATGTCGTTCCACACCCGTAAGTTCATCTTCGCAACACAAATTAAGATATTTTTGATAAAATCCGATGGCTCAGTGAGGCCTCCATTGACAGGAAGTTAATTTACACTTTCAAACGTCCAGATAGGTTTAGCTTTACGAATCTTTTGTTTCGATTCGGTGGTTCAAACTGACAAAGTCACGTGATTTCAGTAAACGAGGGTTCGTTACGTCATAAGTGTTTCGAAATGTCAGTGGTTCACATGATTTTGGCAGTTTGATACAAGTTCCGAACCACTGATTCGAAACAAAAGATTCGTAAAGCTTCGAAGGTTCATGAAGCAGTGTTTTGAAATCGCCCATCACTAGATATTGTTGAATAAAGGCGTTATTTGTTTTTTTGGCACACAAAAAATATTCTCGTCGCTTCATAACATTAAGGTTGAACCACTGTAGTCACATGAACTGTTTTAAATATGTCTTTAGTAGCTTTCTGGGTGTTTGAAAGTGTAAATTAACTTGCTGTCAATGGAGGCCTCAGTGAGACATCGGATTTCATCAAAAATATCTTAATTTGTGTTCCAAAGATGAACGAAGGTCTTTACGGGTGTGGAACGACATGAGGGTGAATAATTAATGACAGAATTTTCATTTTTGGGTGAACTAACCCTTTAATTATTTGCTTATTAGATTCATGCTTACATCATATAGGTTGTGTAAAAGTAATGCAGGTGTATTTACATATGCTTATCCACTGTTACAACCGAAAAAAAACGAAGAAAAAAAAAACGTTTGCAGTTGTTCCATCTTCCTTATTGTGTTTTTACCTTGAATATGTGACATTGTAAAAGCAACTTTGCTGTAGGAGCTTCCCAGGTGCACTTGAAGGCATCATTAACGAAAATCTATAAAATATGATTTTTGGTTGCATTTATGTGTGCTCAACTTTTAAACGCATTCGTTGCAACATGAACGCAACATAAACTCTGTTAGAAAGTCGATCTCCAGGAGCAGGACTAAACAATGCTGATTTAGAAGGTGTAGATGGGTAAGTGCAAACTAATTCATAGTTGATTGCATGTGTCATTCGAGCTCACAGTGTTGATTTTTTTTTTTTTTTTTTGTGTTGTGTTTCTTGTGTTGTGGTTATTAGCACTGACTCCATCTGCCCCGCTGGCACTGATGCCTCCGCCTTCATCTGGGGGCTCTCAGGCCTCCACTGTCTCCAGGCTACAGATGCAGCTTCACCTGCACGACTTACAACAGAATGCCACCGATCTGCGCAAACAGCTCGCACAGCTCCGTAAAATGCAGGTAACTCTTTACACGCAAACACTCAATCTCATGCATCTCTACACCCAGCAGGTAATGCCGTGCACTAAACAGGCATGACCTGATAAAGCTGCATGCGATAAATCACATCTCTTCCATGTTAATCTGAGTTTTTGCTCTGCATAGCTTGATATTAAAACATTACATCAAACTTCAAAGGTCTTCTGATTGGCTGTCGTTATATGGCTTATTGTGGCATTTAGCTTTCAGGGAGTCAAAACAAGTCACATTTATTTATAGAGTGTGTTTATACAGCTTCACAATAATAAACAAGAAAATAACAGTGTTAATGTTGCATAATTCATCCATTATGAAACAAATTCAATTCAGCTGTAAGCAGCTCTACAGAAGACAATAGTGTCATCTTTTAGCTCAGCTCAGTTCAATGTTGAGAACACAAACATTTCCTGATGCTCGAAACTTTGTAATTTCACTCCTACTTAGAAAGGCATAACCTGTTCTACACTGTCTTTGAGTGTAGAAACGCACTGTGGCACAGTTGGAAGGTCAGGCATTGTCGTTATCACAAGACCTCAGTCTCAAAATTGGAATAATTGACGACGGACCGCTGAAATATTGAAAACTTAACGAATACCTGAGGTCGTAATGTGGCATGATGCGAATCCAATTGCCTGTTACACCTCAGGTGTGCATTAAAATTTCAACACTTAAGCAGTTCAGAGTCAATTATTCCACGGAAATCACTTGTTCATGTGCTTATCTCTAGACATTGGTTTCCATCCCTAAAACGCTAAGTTAACTGTAATGCGGTCAGCAAACCTGGAAGTACTTGATAGCCATATTAATCAGCACCTTGGATTGTGTGGCAACCAATGAGAATCAAGTACTAAACAATGCTGAGGTATGAAGGATTGTACTAACCTGCACGTCACACTGCGAACCATATAGATGTTTGCTGACACGGAGGATGATTTAAGGAGATGACACAGAAGGTGGTACAGAAGGCACAGACGGCAGGAACAGCAGCACTGATTTGTAGTCTTCACGATATCTCACAGTCCAATTTATTTACACAGCAGCGAAAACAAAGAGGACAGTGCTGAATGGCCTCACCTGGTGTTTATGGCAGATTTGTTGCTTCACGTCCTGGAGCTTAGTGTGTGTGGTGTGGAGGAAGAATTTCTTTGATTTAGGTCATGTTTTGAGTTCAGTATGGAAAGCTGGTGTGCATTGCGCTCTTCAACATTTAAAACCAAAGGACTAAATGATAAAATCAAACCTGTTCAAATGTTTTTGAGCATTTTTGATTTTGTTGCTGATGTTTTTAATACAAATTTGCAAAAGATACAGTAGGGTCTGAAAGTGTGAGACCACATTGAAAATATTGGATTCAGAATAACACAAAATGACTTGTATGCTGATTTATTAAACAGATTTGCATTGTTACAATGTCGTTAGTATATGCAAATGAACAATGTGTATTTTTTTTTGTTACCTTAACCAAGATAATTTGTCAGCAAAAAATAACAAAAGCCCTGTAGCTGTCAAAAAGTCCACCAGATGATGCAAAATTTGTCAGAGGGGTGGTAGCAAAACCAAAAAGTTTTTGACAGAGCGAAAACAACCCCTTTTCTCTGTTTTCTGTAGTCATGTAGCTCTGATTTAACTTTTTTTTTCAACATTTCTACTGCATAGACTGCATTTTCTTAAAAGTCCATCTTACAAGCTGTGAATTACCCCTTTAAATTACTTTTTGCTTTACATGCTAGTGTTTTATACCAGCGTGTATATATAGGTTGCGTTCCAGGTACAGGGCAGAAACTGAGAGAAACAGAAAGATCTTTGATAAGTTACTTGCATGGGGAACAGGGAAGGCGTTTGCAAACATAAGAACATATCAGTTAGAAATGTATCTGTCAAAATGTCAGATTTTTCAGATATGGACCAACTATCCCAAGGCAGCAGTCGTCTAAGACGAGCAGGATGGATATAGAATCTGATGTCTGACTGGGGCAAAATATGTTAAATAAAATACATATGGATACTGTTGTAAACTGTTGAAATTCCTTGTACGGGCAGCTGTCAGATTACCATGGTGACATGTTGAACAGGAGTAATGATAAAGGGAAATGTTTGTGTTAGTGAATGTGTGAAGGAGAGAAAGGAAGCATGTGCGGGGAGCTTTAGGGAGGGCTGAAAGCGAGCAGAGCAGAGACGCCACAGTCTGACAGATCCTATTGGATTGTGTGCCTGTTATACTCTTTCCTTGCTTTATTTACAGAGTTCCCACAGACATGCAACACGTGAAATTGTGAGGGAATTTTTAAGTATTATTTTAAGGCTTTAAAAAAGTCGTGGACATTTTTACAGCGGAAAATTATTTTTCTAGTTATACTGAGCTATAAAATTGCATCAGATATTTCTCTTTGTAAGCGCAGTGTCTCACACCAGTGAAGCCATGATTACTTGATACATTTTTAAAAATCAGGGTTGCACTCACAAACAGCAAAGTTAGCTCATTAAATACTTTAAAGCCAAGCATAGATGAATAAAAAACATAAAAAATATAAGAATATGTCATCTAAACTGACTCTTCTAGTCGCTCATGAGTTCATTTATATGCGCCCCCTCACCCTCCTCTCTCTAATTAATATATATTTACATAATGTATATTTAATATACAGTTCATACTTGAATTCAGCAAGAATGCATTAAATTGATCAAAAACCACAGTGAAGTCCTATAAATTGTTGCTAAAACATTATCAGTTGCCACAAAAAATAAGCAGCACAACTGTTTTCACCACTGATAATAATAAATGTTTCTTGAGTAATAAATCAGAATTTCTGAAGGATCATGTGACACTGAATACTGGCTGCTGAAAAATTCAGATTTGTCGTTATGGGAATAAATTTAAAATAAAAATACATTAGAATAGAAGACAGTTATTTGAAATGGTAATACTGTTTCACAATATTACTTTTTAACTGTATTTTTGATCAAATAAATGCAGCCTTGATGAGCATAAGAGACTTCTTTCAAAAACATTTAATAATCTAAACGGCCACAAACTTATGAACTGTAGGGTATACACACACATATAATTTTAGAGCCAAGACTGGAAAAATCTTGCCAAGTCATAGAAATGACTTGAACATTGATGTGTGGGAATGCTGTATTTATTACACTACTGTGTGTAAGTAAGTGAGAGTGTGTTTATGTGTAAGCAAGCATGTGTTCAACTAGTCATTAATTTCCCGGCTGCTGCTGTGTGTGATTCACTCCTATAGTGGGGCAGGCAATAACTCTTAATATCATACTCAATGATGAGATGGTATGGGCCAGCAGGGATACATAGATGGAGAGAGGGAGCCAGCCTCAAATCAAGTCAGCTTTTCAGTCAGCAGTGCTTTAATAAAAACTGACTGTGGAATGATAGCTACCAGTGTGATTCATGAGTGAACACCTGCATCTCAACCATGAACTCTCTCAATAAACAGAGTAGAAAAACTAGAAATGAAGGTTCTACAGAGACTATCTGCAGAATTGTCTGTTTTTCTCTCAACGTAAGCAAGGAAATTTGATCTTTCGCACAACGGCGTTCAAATGATTAATGCCACTAATTTGCTTATTCGATTAGTGACCTAAAAAGAGTGCAGAATCTTAAATATTCCTTATTGTTGTTACCTATTCATGTTCCTTATTTCAAGAGCCTAAAATCATTTATTTCCGGGTTTATATGGATTTTTCAACCCAGAGATTTTTAATGTGGCCTTAGACTTTTGGACCCTACTGTATGTCTTAACGTTTTTGATTTTTGATTGCATGATCTTAGTTCAAGGAATTCAAAAAAAAAAAAAAGAAAGAAAAAAATTAGGCCTCAGTAATATCAAATACTTAAGGCCATGTAGCCGTTCAGAGTCCGCATTTGCAAAAGAAACACAAAAACTGCAAAAACTTTTTTTTTCTCTCAAATTTTTCATGTGAAATACCTAAAAAGTCTTAAAACAAGATAAATTTTCAGAAGAAGCAACACTGCGTAAGACGTTAAGACTTCTTTTCATAAATTGTGTCTTTAATAATTTATTTTGTCTTACTACACTGGCAGATTTTTCACTTGTTTTAAGTATAAAGAAGTTTATAGTGTAAAGTGCAGCAAGTATTAAAGATACAATCTATGAAAAGCCTTAATATCCTATGCAGTGTTGCTTCTCTGGTAAGTTGACATTAGATTAAGAGATTTTTATATATTTGTATGGGAAAACAAGTCAAAAAGACTGATTAAACTCGTTAAGATGTAATTTTTTGCAGTTCAGGAACATATGACACACTCTACCCCAATTTTACGGTGGATGTGAGTTAGAAGACAAAGGGGCAAATGGATAGAAAAGTAGAAGAGATTTTGTAACAGTCTGGGAGCGTGTCACGTTGGGATGGCGAGAATGGTGTCAATTGCTTTGATGTTGAGAGCCAAGCCACTGGTGTCATGACAACAGCAGATTGCTGAGTTAGACAATTACCTGCCTGAATGCCAGCGCTCGAGACACGGCCCCTGCCCTCATCCCGTTACCTAGGAGACATGGATATGTTGAATAATGCATGAGACTCATAAATAATTCAGCTCGAGGAAGAACTACCACCAAACGACACTAAAATCGGATCGTACACACGCAGACACACACGTACATTGCACAAAAACACAGTTTCACACACTTTTCTCATTATCGGCACTATGCAAGTGACAAAGTCCAGCCGGTTTTCCTCTCAGGGCAAACAAACACTGGCTGCAGAATGCTTACGCATCACAAAATTATGGTGATGTCTTGCATTCTAACTCCCACAAGTCCTTTGACATACACTGATTTAAAATACTAGAAAATAAACTCAAGGACATGGATGCGCATTTACTCAGAGTCATTAGGGTATTCAAGAGACCTTAAACGAATACAATACATCATTAACCCTATCAAGGACATGCTGTGCGTAGAGACTTTTACTGGATATACACATAAACACATGCTCTTGCAAGGTCAGGTCTATGATGTTATACCTTCACATTCAATATGACAGCTGCATATGGTCAAAGACAGGTCAATGTTATGTATGCACACATATACGAGTCATCTGATGGCTGTGTTGTGAAAGATTGTGACAGCTGACCTTCTGTAAAATACTGAACTCCTAAGCAGCGTAGCCTCCCATAAAAGCTCTCACATCGAAACATCTGAAGACTGTGATGCTTAACAACCTTTCATAGCCTTTTACTTACCCCAGAAGGGACCTGATTGGTTGAAAAGAAAATTGCTCCCAGATCAACATGGGAAGTTAATCCAGGAACATGTCCTACATATATAAATGACTTCAAAGCAGTGGTTCTCAAACTTTTTGACTTGAAAGCCTCCACTGTTCAACACAATAGGCTAAATATTTACAGTATTCCTGTTTGGAGAATGGATGGATGGTTATTAATTTAATGGTTTGTTTTTAAAGGGGTGGTTGATTATGATTTCATTTTTTTAACTTTAGTTCGTGTGTAAAGTTGTTGTTTGAGCATAAACAACATCTGCAAAGTTATGACGCTCAAAGTTCAAAGCAAAGGGAGATATTTTCTTTTAAGGAATTCTCTGTTTAAGGACTACAACAAACGGCTGGTAGGAACTACAACAAGCTTCTTCCCGGGTTAGTGACATCACTAACCCTAAAATTTACATAAACCCTGCCCCCGAGAACACGCAACAAAGGGGTGAGGCAAATGCAATAGCATGTCATAAAAGCAAGATGACAACATAAGTTATAACCGTAATTAAACTAAACTATACCTGTCTTCATCTATCTTCATGCAGCATATCTGACTCTGTAGGATCTTACAACAGTTCCCACACGAGCGAATTTATAGATTATCATGACAGAATATGCTAATCAGTGACTTACATAAATTCATCAACTAACCATTCAGAAACATCCTGTTGCATTCTAGATGTTGTCACTTCTTCCTGAGTCTCTCCATAATTGTTTGACTCAGGTTTGAACAATGTAAGGCTGAACAGTTTCTGACATTTTTAGTGAGTCTGCATGAGGTAATCGGTGCTGCTAAAGCCAAGTTTACACTACAGGACTTTAAACGTCGGCAGATCGCTGTGCTGTTCAGACTACATGACTTGCTGTGGAGTCTTGAAGTCGTTGTGGTGGTCACACTACGTGACACTACGTAAATTATCTGCAACAGGAAGTTACACACTACATGAGCTGACAACAACTGTCACCCAACGACTTTATTTGAAAATGGATGTTGGGAGGAAATTTTGAATTAAATTTAATTAAAATTAAAATAACCCTTTCACACACAATATAAAACATTCTGGCTGACCTCCCAGAGTTAAGGCGACTGTTATTTTAGAACGTTTCCCTTTATTGTTTCCATGACGACGCGTCATGGTTGTCACGTGACACACCGCGGCCAGCCGGCCACACAGATGTATCGCTTTTCTCACCATCTCATCAACTATCTGATATTCCGATTCTCAAATATGTGCAAGTGAGTGTTTTGTCATTTAAAAACCTATATAATGACCTTGATCTTAATATATAATGTGAATTCTTCCATTTGTCCCGAAATACATGTGGCTGGTGAACTGGGAGAACAATAGAGTGAGTGAGCTTTATAGTTACTTACACAATGTGTATCTGATATGAATAAACGTCGGCAAATTATATTTGAATGGATTGTTATTGCTGCTTCCATAGACATCAGTGTATATTTCATTGGCTGTTGCGTCGCGGCACGTGACACCACAGGATATTGAGTCGGCCGACAGCTCCAGATATTTAGCATGCTAGATATTTGTCTGGCGTCTGCGAGGTGTCGGCGACGTGTCAGCGAGCCTCTTTGATGCGTCGTTGAGTAGTTCACACATAAAGATTGGCGAGCGCCGATCACCCGCTGATTTTTCCCCGATCACAGCCCGACCTGTCGGCGAGCTCGTTAACTTGCAAATTGGGCTTAAATCGGGCTTAAAATCCTGTAGTGTAAACTTGGCATAACACTATGTGCTAACGCGAGATCTTGAAACTCCGCCCTCTTCTTGAGAGCAGCAGCTCATTCGCATTTAAAGGGACATACACACAAACGGAGCGTTTTTGCTCACCCTCAAAAAGTGACACATTTACCATGCTATAAAAATTTATCTGTGGGGTATTTTGAGCTAAAACTTCACATACACACTCTGGGGACATCAGAGGCTTATTTTACATCTTGTAAAAGTGGCATTATATGACCCCTTTAAGCATTCGTCCCCTTGCAATTATAAGGTTCTGACATTTTTTGTTATTCACATATTCTTATTCCGTGACAACTTATTTACATTGTGATGGGTTTTTTTGTATACATTTTGGGACTTTCTTTTAGAAAACAAAAAGGGTTTATCCACAAAGATGTATGGAATGCAAAAACTTTTAAGCTTAATATCTCAAAAGCTCAAAATGCAGATAGAACCTTATAATTCTAAGGTGGTGCATTTTAATTTTGATTGGAGTTGGATTGTTTTAATATATAATAATTTTTTTTTATTTCATTTTTTAATATTAAAGTCATCCTCCAGCCCCATTGGAAATTTGCTGAGGCCCCCTGGTTGAGAACCACTGCTTTAAAGTGATAGTTTTACAAAAGATTTTATGACTTTATGATTTTTAAGAATGTTTCAACTGTTTTTGTACCTACAGTGAAAGTGGGCTTCAATGTTGTTGTGCGCCTAGTTGACTTTCGCTGTATAGACAAAAAAAAGTGTTTGTTTGCTTCTTGTCATTTTTGGATGAACTATCACTTTAAGCAAATGCAATGATGGGTCATTCTTAAAATGTCTCTGTGTTTGTGTGTAGTTACAGAACCAGGACTCCATACGCAGTCTGCTGAAGAGGACAGAGACAGAGCTGAGTCTGCGTCTGTCCGATGCACTGAGGAAACAGGAAGACCCTCTCCAGAGACAGCGCCTCCTGGTGGAAGAGGAGAGACTCAAGTACCTGAATGAGGAAGAACTCATCATACAGCAACTGCAGTGCGTCTCACACACAATATGTGCTGATAATGTGCTGATAATGCAGTTCTGGGGTGCTAGCGTAGTGACACTGCTGCATAATGGGCAAAAAAATTATTTCCCAGTTATTTTTATTGCACAGGTTCTCATCAGCTCATACCTGAACGTGAATAAATGCATAACAATGAGGTATAAACGCAGTCTCGTTTAAAGACCTGCAGACCCACACCTCACCGTTAGCTTGTAAAAACAACGAATAGCATCTCATTGATTTATTTTGTTCCAATTAAAAGCAGCGGGGTGACTAAATCCGCCTCTTCAACTCGCTGCCAGATCATTCGTGTTGCTTTTAATTGATAGCGGTTATTAAGTATAGCTAACAGCCAGTTGATGTGATTCAATTATTAACGGGACGCTGTTTGTAACAAACCGTTTTGTGGGGGGTGGATTTATTTTACGTGGTTAAATTGGATTTTGAGTGTAAACACTCTGACTGTGTCTCAGTCGTTTAGTGCTAATACACCCTGCTTCACTGACACTTATTCAAATGCGTGCCGACGCTGCAGCTGGCTTGGGATTTTCATCTCGTTCTACATTTTTGAACTTTTAAATGTCATAACCATCAAAAAGTGCAAGATTCCCTTCTGTGTAATAAAACTGAGACGCTTTATAATAACTTCAGTAACAAGTCATTAGTGACATTTTACAAACCATGTGGGTTTGTGCTTTTTCTGAAACGATCAATATGTAATAAAACTAATGAGAGGATGTTTGTGTTGACAGTGATCTGGAGAAGTCAGTGGAGGAAATCCAGAAGGAGATGTCTGTCAATCACCGACATGTGACAGTGCAGGAGCTGGAGGAGAAAAGCTCGCTGCTGAGGAAACTGGGAGAGACTCTTACAGAGCTGAAGAGTGAGACAGACTCAGACTCATTTCTGTCCTTCACATCCAGACACTTGAACCTCAGCTCTGTTTAGTCACAGAAGAGAGTCAGCGATGCTCGTTCACTGTTTTTCTCTTTGTCTCTCTCATTCAGATCAGTTCCCAGGGCTCCAGAGTAAAATGCGGGTGGTGTTACGAGTGGAAGTGGAAGCTGTGAAATTCCTGAAAGAGGAGCCACACAGACTGGACGCCCTACTTAAACGCTGCAAATCTATCACAGACACTCTCACCACACTGAGGAGGTAGACAAACACTTACTGACTGCAATGATTTAATCATTCCTAGTCTAACCACACGGTCTGACTGTATCTCAATTTGCTCTTCATCATTTTGAGTGCTTTTATATGGTTTAATCAGGCAGGTGAATGAGGGAGTATGGAAATCCCAGGATGAGTATTCCAACCCCTCTCCTAAGCTCGGAGGAGGGGACGAGTACAGGAAGAACACAGACTTTGACATTCCAACCAGCCCACCGCTAAGCCTCAATGAGACCAGCCTGGCTAACTGGAGCCCGCATTCTGGTCAAGGCCACGCCCACAGCCACGCCCACTCAAACCCGTCTCATGCACAGCGTGAGAAAGATTCTCATGGGGTGGTGGGCTCATTGAAGGGACGGGGATTGGAGGAGCTGGGAGGGCGAGGCGGGTCTGATAAGGCCTCGTCTGTGGAAGTGAGACTGGTGAGAAATAAGATTTAAAATGAGAGCAATTGTTTGTCTGTTGAATAATTGAGTTTTAAATGTATGTAATATCCAGTTTTGGGGGTAGCACATTACAAGTAACGCAAGTTATGTAATCAGATTACTTTTTTCAAGTAACTAGTAAAGTAACACTTTACTTTTAAATTCACAACAAAATACCTGAGTTACTTTTTCAAACGCAAGTAACGCAGGTTACTTAGTTTTCCAATTTATTGACTGCACTTACTTCCGATTTCTTTCAATATGGGGACCGGAGAACTGTCAGAGGCATTGTGTGCGCTGTGTAAATAGTTACACATCACTGTGCTGTGATGGTTATTCTAGACTAGTTCAAGAGTAAACGTGAGCATACATTTACTCATTTACTACTTCTCCTGCGTCCTATTCTTCTGTATTCCAGAATGGCAGCACAGCTGAAAGGCTTGTTTTGAGCTGTACCGGCGTGAATATGCATTTCCTTCAGCCTGAGGCTTATTCATTTCACTTTTGGTGTGAAAGGGCCTTTACATTTGCCAAAAATAATAGTTTTTGTTCTTTTAAAAACAAACAAGCAAGCCCAGCCCAGATGAGAAAAAGTAATGCAAAAGTAATGTAACGCATTACTTTCCATAAAAAGTTACTAAGTAATGCAATTAGTTACTTTTTTAGGGAGTAACTCAATATTGTAATGCATTACTTCTAAAAGTAACTAAAAGTAACTTTCCCCAACACTGGTAATAACAATACCTTTTTAATTCAGTAATGTTGTTTTAAAGGAGACCTATTATGCCCTATTTTCCAAGATGTAAAATAAGTCTCTGATGTCCCCAGAGTGTGTATGTGAAGTTTTAGCTCAAAATACCCCACAGATAATTTTTTATAGCATGTTAAAATTGCCACTTTTTGGAGTTGAGCAAAAACGCGCCGTTTAAGTTTGTGCCCTTTAAATGCAAATGAGCTGCTGCGCTCGGCCTAAGAGGGCGGAACTTCAAGAGCTGATTCTCTGGTGTCAGGAGTCAGTCAGGACACACTATAATGTCAGAAACTGCGAATATATGCTTCATGGAGATAGAACAGGTATAGTTTAGTTCAATTACGGTTATAACTTATGTTGTCTTCTTGTTTTTATCCACTATATTAGTACAAGTCTGTTGTACCAGACCCCGTTCGACTTTACCGATGAGTTTTATGATGTTTATTGTACTTCACACAAGAGATGAAGCGTCCGTTTTCACTCTAGAAAATCAATGTAAGAGCTTAATAAAACACAGTGCAAGTGTGCATTAAAATATTATCCATAAACTCTCTCTCTCCCTTGCATTATCATCAACATACACAGCGAATTACACAGAAACACTCGTTACAACTAACAGTAAACAAATATATAAAGACATTATGCCTTTTCGGGCGGTGCTTAATAAACTGGTAAACTTTATATCCGTAAATCAACTCCGATGAACTGTAATAAAGTGCTCTCACCTTCATTACTGCCGTATCCAGTATCACTCTGGAGACTGTAAGCTGGATCACGAACAGTACTGATCTATCCTTGAGTAACAACTTTTTAGCACAACCTCTGTTTTGTATTGTCCCTTTGTATTGACATTTGTGCACAAAGAAGTCCGGTGTGAAATGATTCGCGCAGACACAAACGAATTTCGGTAGAGTTGAGGGAGCATTTTCTTCGAAAACAAAATTAATCCACCTCGTCTTCAGCGGCTCAGATTTCGGGAGTAAATTGAGAGAGCTATGTGGATTAATCCATCCAGTTACAGAACACCTAAAACGCTTGGGAGACGTTCTCGTCAGTACAGCAATGGCGGACTGTACAACTTGCTGTGAACTCGCACAGGGCGGTTCTATGTTAAAACGTCAGTGTCTGTCAACATTCGTGGGCGGGGCCTGTGGCTAATGTGACGTCACACTGCCAGGGATCTGGAAACGGTTTGTTCAGAGACACTGCTTATGATTTATGGGGATTAAAAAAAAAGGAGTGGTTGGATTTGTATCATTATAGGGTGGCTGTGTACACACACTGCCAACACACATTTATAGCCAAACACCATGCAAAAGTGAATTTTGCATAATAGGTCCCCTTTAATATGTAAAGTCCATGTCTGATTTGATTGAAAGTATATGTTTAACATCTAAGGCATTTATACCGATTTTTGTCAAATTTTTATCATTCTGAATAAAGTATTCAAAAAAGTAAAAATTAACCTTGCACAATTTGTGCCGCTGAAAAGAATGACGATTTAATTTACGATTTAAAATAATCATTGTGCAGAAGTGACAGAACTGCTTAGTAGTGGGTTTCATAAAGATACACTACAATTTAAAAGTTTTTTGTTTTGAAAGAAATTAATACTTTTATTGAGCAAGAATGCATCAAATTGTTCAAAAGTGTCAAAAGATTTCTGTTTCAAAAAACTTTCTATGATATATATTTCAGAATCCTGAAATATATATCATGGTTTCCACAACAATATTAATCAGCACAACTGTTTTTAACATTGATAATATTAAGAAATGTTCTTTGAGCACCAAATCAACATATCAGAATGAATTCTGAAGGATCACGTGACACTGAAGACTGGAGTAATGATGCTGAAAATTCAGCTTTGCATCACTAATAAATTACATTTTATATTATATTTGAATAGAATCAGTTATTTTAAATTGTAATAATATTTCACACTTCCACTGTATTTTTGATATAGACTCTTTTTAAAAACATTAAAACATCTTACCATTCCCAAACTTTTGAACAGTAGTGTATATAGTTTGCTTTTAAAATCTTGTTGTGAATGTTTTTAGAGCTGAAAATTGGCACTTGGTGTGAATAGGCTTTAACAGTGGAGCTTGTTTACTAGCTGTTTTGAAACACTAATGATCTTATAAAATTTCATCTGTACGTCTCCTCAGGCAGCAGAGCGGGATTGGGAAGAGAAGAGGGCGAGTCTAACACAGTACAGTGCTCAGGACATTAATCGCCTTTTGGAGGAGACTCAGGCTGAGCTCATGAAGGCCATTCCTGACTTGGACTTTGCCGCCAAGCAGATCAAACCTGCTCAAAACCAGAATCAAAACCAAAACCAGAGCCAGAGTCCATCTAACAACAATGCCACACCTGAACACAGGCCTAATAAACCTCAGCATAAACTCTCCAGTAAAGATGGCGGATCCAGACGAGGTTCGGATGAACTGACGGTGGCAAGGTATCGTACGGAGAAGCCCTCAAAATCCCCACCTCCTCCACCTCCCCGTCGAAGTTTCCCTTCCTCCCCTGGGCTTACTACACGCAGCGGAGAGATGATCATTCCTGGAAAGACTATGAAGGTGACTAGCGACATACAGGAATACATATGAAACACAGAGGATGTTGCATGTGTGTATTTATTCATGCAAACTTGTTCAACATGCTGTTTCTGAAAGAGAAACACACAGACTGTGAGAGGAATCAGGGGAACACACGACATCACTTTTATTTGAGTGCAGGGTCTCAAAAATGTCAGACATCTCATAAAAGCCACATGTGTTTGTGTGTCTAGTCATGGTTGATATTTTCTTTATCACCCTAGCTGTTCCTATGGTGATAAATCACCTGATGGTCACAGGTGAATTTGAGAGATTGAGAAAGATTTTGTTGGTTATGTGTGGTAATTTCCCTTGTGTTTACTTTTAATTAACATTTAGTCATTACATTACAATGGGACATATTCTACACATTTGCAGCCTTTTTGTTATTATTTCATGGAAGTCAATTATGATGTTTGTCGAAGCAGCCTTAATTTAGTTTTACAAGATTCATACATGCATTCATTTATCCATAATTTCAAAATATATATATATTTATTTATTAATATAAAATTCATTCATTCACTCATTTCACAATATTCATCAGTTAATTAATTAATTAATTTAAATTTTAATTAATTAGTTATTTAATTCAGTATTTTCTTGTCAAACTTTGTGGAACATATCCATATGAAATAACAACAACATTCAGACGTTTTTAGTGTGACTTACAGTAATAGTCCAAAAATATCAAATTATTATTGGGGTCACTGTTTATGTGTATATATAGAGTATGTCTTTGTAGTACATCAAACTTATTTCAAAAGGGAACATTTTGTTTTACATTTTAATGTGCATATTGTATTTTCAAATTTCTCCTTTCTATCTTTGCGTATGTAAACAGAAGTCAGAATCAGAGGAGTCCGAGTCCCAAAAGCCACACGTTAAGCTGCGAAGGAGTATATCTGAAGCCCCCCGACCGGCCTCCACCCCTCCAACCATCGCTGGTGGAGAGCGAGAGGAGGGCGACGATGAGAAGTTAGCAGCTGAGCTTGAGGTGAGCACATGTATTACCTGAGGAATCACATCAGGCCGTCTGTGCCCTAACGGCTGAAGTGTTAATGTTGGTGATTAATGTCCATATGTCACAAGCACCAGATGTGTCTGCTGTACACCCACAGAGCAATGCTATTACACACACACTCATACACACATAGGTGGATTCTACCAGTTGGCTGGTTTGCTCATTCATTAAGCACACATTAGCAGGCAGGAGATCTGAATTTCTGTCTGTGCTCTTTGGCTCATGACCTATTAAGCTCAAATGAGTGGTTTGACAATGTCTTGTGCTGTGCTGATGTAGAGTGCTGTTAGTTAAGCACTAGTGAGTGTATTGTGGGATACCGCTTGTGTCTAATTTAACTGTGCATAGAATCAACAACCATAACACTTCAAATATGCCATCTCACTTACTCATATACTTTATATCTACTGTAGATGTTGGTTATGCACCACTCCGGTTGAATTGGGAAACCCTTCTACATGCCAATTGTATTTCAGAAGTTTCAGCATCATTACTCCAGTCTTCAGTGTCACATGATCCTTCAAATATAAATTTAATATGCTGATTTGCTGCTCAAGAAACATTTCTTATTAATGGTTATGCTTCTTAATGTTAAAGTTCTGAGCTTAGTTATTAAGTTCAAAAGAACATCAGGTAACACTTTACTTAAAGCCTTAATGCATAATGCATTATAATGGTGTTCATAATGTACGTTATAATGCATTATATATTTTGATAAATAATTGTAACCAAAGTTAAAATGTATTATAATATTTGCAGATTCCTTGTTACATCTGAAATTGGTTGTTTGTAATGTGTTTTAATGCATTATACTTTCTAAACTTGTGTTCAATGAATATATACGTACTATAATGTATTATAACCGTGGTTACAATTATTCATGAGACAATACAATGCATTATAAGATGCATTACAAGGCATAATTAATAACACAAAAGAAGATATTTTAAAGAATGTTGGTAATCAGACAGTTCACGGTAGCCATTGACTTCCATGGTAGGAAAAAAATACTATGGAAGTCAATGGATACCGTCAACTGTTTGGTTACCAACAGTCTTCAGAATATCTTCTTTTGTGTTCAACAGAAGAAAGAAACTCATACAGGTTTGGAACAACTTGAAGGAGAGTAAATGATGACAGAATTTTCATTTTTGGGTGAACTATCTCTTTAAGTAAAGTGTTACCGAACATCATTTATTTGAAATTGAATTTTTTTTTTTTTTGTAACGTAACAATGGCTCTACTGTCACCTTTTGATCAGTTTAATGCATCCTTGCTGAATAGAAGTAATGTCTTAAAAATAAAAAAAAATAAAAAATTCTTACAGACCCCTAACTTTTAAATGGCATAAACTGTATGGGAGATTATTTAAAATTACTTACAAAAAAAAAATATATATATATATATAGTACTGTTTTGAACTTAGTTTAGAGAAATTACACACATCAGACATAATTCGTCAAAAAAATTAATGATGCAATTATTCATCACAAAACTTTTGAGGGACTGTGCTAAATTTTTTTGAACAGCAATTCCGAAACTATTATTCCAATTTGGCATCCTATGTACTACTACTGCCAATTCAAATTCCAACTTTTGCCCAATCCTGCTTCAGAACATGCAGCAAATCTTTTTATGTATTTTTTTAATTGATGCACAATTAAATTCTAAACTTTCTCCCCAGCCGTCTCCATTTACATATTATCATTTTGCCAGGAGGTCACTACAGTGCATTTCTCCTGACTGCCTCCGCTTGAGTTGTGTTGGTGTTGATTTTAGGCTTCCTTGACCTGCTTCAGGGCAGAAATACACACAAACACCGACACAAAAACTGCAAGGCTCATTAACACCAACAAGCAGACAGATTTTGTTGTCTTGGTTGAGTGGATGACAGGGTAAGTGAGCAGATGTCTCTTGTCCTCCATCCCCACTGCATGTCTCTGTTGGAAACCCTGTGGAGACCTGTGGAGACCTGTGGAGATCTGGGCACTGCTGCAGTGACACCATGCCGACCTCCCTCTCAAACCTAATGAGGCTCACAAGCTGCATCTCGAAACAAACCCATAACTCAATAACACAATACTCACCCACACTCTACATTATGCATTCATGAATAAATAGCTGAGCTACAAGGTACAGTGTGTAATTTCTGATGGTGGGACATGTTCCACCCAGTTAAAATGATTGAATTATGGGATTTACAACCCTGTATGTAAATGTGTATGTCCTTAATGATTAAGTTTCAGAGTCTCTAGAGCTTTTAATTAGGAGTCATGAAATGAGTTATCAGAAACTGATATTGTGCATCCCATATTTTTCATTCATTCTCTTCAATCTCCCTGAATGCTCAGCTCTTTGAGCAATACCTGACTCCCCCCCTGCCCTCTCCCAGGAAACACCCTCCTCCCTCTAGTTTACAGCTGTCTCCCCATCTGCCCTCGGCTGGACAGGTAACAGCCACTACTGCAAGCTATTGTGGACTGCTATTGTACACTCATACACATATATGCACCTATAGTTTACCCCAAATGCTCAATGTGTCCCTCTGAAATGTTAGTCATGCTCCAATATAGAGAGATATACAAAGATGCTCTTAGTCAAACACACACACACACACAAAAAAAAAACATATTCCCACACCACAGTGAGCACAGTCACCACCTACAAAGTGTGCGTGTGCCCTTGCCAGTGCATGTCTGTTTTGTGTGTTGAAATGCCCAATTTCCTCCACTGAAGCTAAAGGTAGTTTAATATTGCATTGTGGTAGCACTCACCCAGATTTCTGAATTTTGTTGTTTTTAAATTTGTATATGAGCACAGAAGCAAAGCTCTGTGATCTTTAAAGGGATAGTTCAACTAAAAATTAATGTTTTTTCATCATTAACTCACCCTCATGGCGTTCCAAACCCATATGACTCTCTTCTGAGGAACAAAGGAGAAATTTTGTTTTACTATGCTCTTTTCAATGCAGTTATAATGAATGTGGACTGAAAGTTTCAAAAAGTATGCAAAAGCATCAAATATATCACAAAAGTAGTCCATAAGACTCGGTGCAACTGCCAATCCTAGACCTCTGGGGCCCCTAAGCAAAACTTTTAAGGGGCCCCTGTCAGTGTGTTCATAAAAACCCCCAAAATGTCCCACAACCCCTTAATCTGTTCTTTCAGAGCAGTTTCACTGTCAACAAATAACAGTGAGTTGAAATAGTAATACAATAAAAAAGAGGACAAATACAACAGAAAAAAAGATACAAATCAAATAAACAATTTAGCCTATTAAAATAATAACCTACTATACAGAAATTGAATAATCAAATGTAAAAATAAAACATTGCATAGTCTTCACCATATTAATTAAATATACATTGATTCTTATTAAAATGACTAAAGTTATTCAGTGAAGAGCAGTGAATGATTCTCTCATTTTCTTTTGTTGTTTGATTAACATTAAATGATAGACAGCAGCAGGTTTATTAGGCTGCTGTCACTTTAAGACCGAATGCACAGATCTAATATACTGACAAGCATTTGATTACCTTCCCAAGTGTTTATGCTCACTAAAGACTTAACTGAATGCGTTTAAGTGAAAACTCCCCAAGATGGACATTTTGACATATTTTTGTGTGTATTTGTCCTTTTAAGTGCACTCCCAAAGCCCCAAGTAGCCTACATGTCCATGTTTCGCTCCATCTCGGAGCATGCACACAGAAAGCTGCCTTCGCAGCTCAATACACCTTTAAATCTTCTTTTTTTTTTTTTAAGTATCGAGCAAGTCCGGCAGGAGACTGTATATTACGGCAGTCACGTAACATGATTTGACTGTTTTTGATGTTATGTAGGAAGGGCGACAGCGCACTGTTAGGGAAGGAAAGGAAAGGAACGTTGTGTTTTCATAATCGTTGGAAGACAAAATCAAAAACGAAAGTAAAATTCTATTAATCACACAGGCCTAGGCATTAATCTCTCATCTTTGAGAGCAAAGGAGCCCCCTAGTATCCGGGGAGGGGGTCTTTCGCAACTAGCGTACTTTGTGTATAGGGAGGACCGGCACTGATAAGACTCAAGTACTATACTTCAAGTCTTCTAAATCCATAATACTGTTAATACTAAAAGTAATAATACTTTTGTGTGGTGAACAAACACATTTAAGTTCATGAAAGAAATATAGCGCATTTGTGATTGAGTTAGATATTTCAATAAATCAGTTCATCCGATTCACAAAACTATCCTGAACTATCCTTCAAGTTGAACAGCTCAATGGAGGGGAAGATTATCAGTAAATAACAGTGTAAATTTTAGCCATTTCCTCACAAAACAAGACTTTAGCTTGTCAAATGGACTATTTTTGGACTACTTTTGTTTTTGTTTTTGTTGTTTTTTTTATTGCATTTTTTTAAAGCTTGAAGACATGGTAATTGCCTGAAAAAGTCTTCAGAATTTCACGTTATATCTTCCACTGATTTTGACTGTCATGAGCGCAAGTAAATGATGACACCGTTTTCATTTCTGGGTGAACTTTTCCTGAATGTGTTTGCATATTTAAGTATGTTATTTTTTTATTTAATTTTGTGTGTGCTATACTATATATGCACCAGCAGCTGACTCCATCTAAGTCTGGTTTACATGAACACTCCAGTGATTTTACAGAGAAACCTCTGGTAAGAGCTCACCTTTACATTAACCTTATAATCTCATACTTTTATTAATCACATTTTGGGGTTAATTATGCAAACAACTCCTGCTATATTTCAGAAGCAGCATGTGATGACCTCCAGTCCAGTTCCCCAGATAGTCTTGACTGAATGTAACTCTCTCCCCACGTCTCCTTCTGAGGACTCGGCACAGACCAGACCGTCTGACAGTGCTCAGACAATTAAAGACAATGACACTGGAAATGACATCAGAGTAAGCTACTTCAGCCACATTGTGAGGACTCCCCGTCTGTCGCTCTGGAAACAAGACTTGACAACCAGCCAAAAAGTCCCTCGGATACAAGACTTGGATGCGGCCCAGAGGGAACTCCAGAGTCCCGTCCAGGATGTGACCCAGCCGTGCCCGCCTTTAACAAGGGAGAGAGCAATTAAACAGCCCCTGAGGAGGGAGCCAAGGGTTCAGGAGTCTCTCGAGGCGGCGATAGAGACAAAAGACAAGCGAACGAGTAAGTCGGACACTACATTGTCTGTCTTGCAGCAAAATGGGCCCATAGAGACATCTCAAGTCGGTTTGATCCGCACTCAAGGCGTTGGAGGGGAAAAGGAAGACATCTGCCACAGCACATACCGTCGACTGGACAGTCTGGAGGAAACTATCCGAGAGCTGGAGCTCAGCCTGATGGAGTTCAGCACTGATCCTCACACAGGGAACATCTTCCCCATATCTTCCCAGATGCAGAGTTCCTCCACCCAGAGATCCGGCAGCACACGACATACAGATCAGACCCCCGGAGACAGAGGAGAAACAAACAGACCCATTGTCCCACCCAAACCGTCCTGCATCAGTACATCCACAGCCAAGGTTCAACCTAGCCTTCAGTATCTCCTTCATCCCTGGTCTTTCTTTCTATCTTCTCGGCTATCTTTCTTCCTCTCTGGTGGAAGGGTTTTGGTCTCTTCTGCTGGGTTGCTCAACTAGATCAGTTTGTGCTGTTTTTGCAAATGCTTTGATAAATTGTTTGCCTCCAGCCTATGTAGAAAAACTTATTGTATCTTTTGTACAATAAATTCTCTTGTTTCCTCCTCTTCTTCATTAGCCTACTCTTTTTTTTCTCCTCTTAAAATGAGTTTGCAATTTGATTACTTCCCCCTTGTCTTATTTTCCTCTGGAACATTTGACATTTTTATGTGGTTTTCTTGTAAAATAAAAAGATAAAGTCCAGAGAAGTTCTTCGAAACTATTTAAGTGATATTGTTGCGTAATTTATGCGGTATTGTCTCTTCGGAAAGTAGGTGTCAGGGTAAACAGCCTTTGAGTGAGCGCACTACGAAGCAGCAATCCACCAGACGTCATGTGTATTACTCAGCTCCGCTGAGAACACGGCTGATCTCAGTGAGTGACAGAAGGGAAGGATTTGGACGATGTCACTTGTGTTTTCCACTCCGTTGCTTTCAGCCCACACATTTGTACACAAGCCAGCATTGCATCATCCCTCCTAACTATGGTGTTCAAGCCCCTCGCTCTAGGTCGTGCACACTGCTTTCGTAGGACAGATGGAGCCTGGCATCCGTAGGTCCACATGATTGCAGGCATTAGATCCTCTTACAAAGCCCCTCGTTCAGTGATGCGCTCATTTGCATAAAACACAAAGCTAATGGACCTCCTTGAAACTTTAAAAGGACTGTTGGCTGGTTGTGGCTCTGGTCTAGTGTTTGATCTTGTTTAGGTAGTATATGAAGAGAGAGGAAGTGAGAATTGTGCGGAGAGCTTTTGTCAACTTTATGCAGAGAAATATGATTTATCATTCTGTATTTAATGCAAGAAATTATAGATAATATTATGAATGTGTGCGTAAGAAAGACCGAGAGGACTGCGCCGAGATGCTTGCATGTGTTCTATTAAAAACACATCACCCTCCTGCCTGTCTTGCACACTGTTTTCCTTCAGCACTTCCTCTGACTGCCAGTGATTGCAAATACACTGTTGGAAATTGGATGGAAATTATTACCAAATATAGTGCACAGAACATCTGTTCTTCTTTCTTGTCCATCTCAGACTGGTGGTGGTAAGGCACTGTCTCGTCTGAAGCATCTGCAGCAGAGCGGATCAGAAAAGGTCAAAACAAGCAAACAGAGAGAGGAATTCCTTAAGAACCAGGGTCAACAACAGGTATGATCTATCTATTTATCTATCTATTATTCTTTCTGTCATTCTGTCTACTGTTCTATCGTTATATCATTCTATTGTTCATTCTATATCATTCTATCAATCTATCTAACATTCTATGATTCTATCTGTCAGTCTGTCCAACATATTTTTCTCTCTAACATTCTATCATTCTTCGGTCTAACGTTCTGTCATTCTATCTACAGTATTTAGGCCTAGTCTGGTCTCAGCCTAGATGTGGTCCATCTTTGTTTTGGTCTTGGTTTTTGTTCATTTTTATAGAAGTTGAACTTGGTTTGAGTCTTGTTTTTAGTCTTAGCCTAGCCTAAGTGTTGATTTGCAGTCTTAGTCTATCTGTAGCCTTATTCTCAATTTTAGTTTGTTCATCTCAGTCTTGAACGGTTTTAGCCTCCTTAGACTTACTTCTGTGTTAGTTTGTGTTATTTAATATGGTATGCTGAAAGCTATAGATCATTTTCTGCTTGAAACCAACACAAAATGTCTGAGGGCAAGCTCATTGCCGAGAGCTTTTAGGAAAGGTGTGTGTGTGTGTGTGTGTGTGTGTGTGTGTACATGTGTGCATATGTCTGTGTGTGTCAGTCACAAGTAAAGTGAGGCTGGGAGAGAACTTTCTAGCAGTGACGGGAGTGGCGCTTTGAAAAAGCTGAATTGGTGCGTCAATCACAGAACATTTGGGACTCTAAAATGCACTTAAAACCCCCTAACAGAACAAAGAAACCAGAGACAGGTTGGTCTCAGGAGAAGGGCAAGAAAGGAAGCATGAAGCCAGAGACTTGGGAAATGGGAGCTCTACAACATAAGCCAAGTAAATGAGACAGGTGGAGAAAACAGGGGAGGTTTGAAAGATGGATTAGAGGGAGAAAAAGATGCACACACACACACACACATACAGACAGCTAAGGGCCTGTGTGCTGTAGGTAAGGAGAAGATAGATAGGCTGGTGCGCTGTAAATCTCCTTACTCTGTTTAATAAATCTGGCCCCTGTTCAACAGGCCATGAATATTAGAAAAGAATCTAATCTTTTATGAGGGAAGGAAGAGAGAAGCAGATATTGGCAAGAGAACGAGTGAGATCAGAGGGTTCATTGCAGCTATAATTACAGGAGAACATATTTGCTGTTATAGGCACTCCTGCTAAGCTGGATATGATCAGGGTTTAGACTTGTCAGTGTAACAGCTAATTATTCCCTTTGAAGTGGACTGCGTATATCTCCTTCTTTTCTTAACCTTCCTAGCAGCAAATGGATACGAACATTTATGTACACACATCTTTTCACCCAGACTCATCATTTCATTTATTCCTTTTTTCTGCTTGCTGTGCCTTTCGCTGTATCTCTAGCCTTCTCTGAAAAGACTTTATCTTTCAAATGATTGCTGTCCCTGGCTGCTCACATAGATGAAAAGTGAATCAACACATCATTGCGCCACAAATACTTCAAACAGTCTTCATTGATCTAATTCACTTGCTGTTTCTGAAAATCAAATGTACACTGCTTTTCAAAAAGTAATATAGTAATATTGTTATGTAATATAAAAACAGTAATATTATGAAATATTATTACAATTTAACATCCCTGTTTTCTTTTCTTTTTTTCTTTTTTTTTTTTAATATTTTAACATTTTCAGCAGCCATTCAGTCTTCATTGTCATATGATCCTTTCTTCATCTTATTATTGTCAATATTGAAAACCAGTTTTTTGTTTAATATTTTTGTAGAAACTAATAGATTACAGCAAAATAAAATTAATTTTCTCAAATTTAGTAAATGCAAAAAATCACATTTTTTATGTTTTTTAATCTACATCTATAATTGTTTATTCAAATTGTAGCTATTTTAAACTACAACCATAGTTGTGTTCTCCAGGGACTTTTTGAGAAGGCTGGGTGAAAAGGAAAAGAGTGAGAGAAGTGAAAGAGAGGGAGAAGGTTAAAGGGGAAGAGAGATATAGGCGAGAAATAGATGGAGAGTCTTTTTCTGCTCTATCAGGGTGGAATAATTGGCACTTCATGTGGAAAGACCCAGGCTCTCTGGGCTCTCTCTTCATCCCCATCACTCTCCTCTTCACTCCTTTTATCCATGCTGTCCATCCATCTTCCTCACAACTGATTAGAGTTTGAGCAGATCTCAGTCGAACACTCTCAGCATCCTGTCACACAGGAACCGAAAGTGTTTGTGACTGATGGAAATAGAGATGTGTATACTCTCATGTTCAATAAACCCACCAAGATTTTGTGAATGGTCAGTTTCTTCTTGCATAGTGCATTGTGAGTGCTTTAAATGTATGTGGATTCACCCTTATGTGATGAAATCCACACGTAGAATTGTGTACCAGGCTAGCATCATGCATGAATGATCCTAACCTGAATAACGTTGTCCTGTGTTTGTCTTCCTCCTTCCTCCCATCCTTCCCTTCTTCTTGCATTGTCCTCTTTGTCACCGCTACCTGCCTGCGTGTCACCTGCCATTCTTCGTCGACCCTCATGGCAACCATTCACGTCCAACCCCTCAACCCAGTGAGCAGAAGTGAGCGACCCAAACCAACCTGACCAAGGCTTGTCCACCTCCTCCTCCGTCGTCTTCACCACCACTTCTTCATCAGCATCTCCTGAACTGAAGCCTACAATCCTTTACCCAGTTCCTCCTAGTCGATCCTATATAGGTTTAAATGGCCTAAAACATCATGCAGTCAATATTCTCCAGAGCCTCATTCATTCCTTAGAGAATGTGTCTTGTGGGAGAGATTAATGACACATTACAGCTAAACCAAACCTTAAACACCTCGCAAAATGTCTTTATTCTTAGTTTTTATGCTCTGTTTCTTCTCTACCCACTCTTTTGTCCTTTATCCCCTCACTCTGCCTTCACCATCCGACCCTCAGGCTCTGAGTCTGAACATCAGCAGAGCCAGAGCAACAGAGTCGCTCCTCGCAAGCACCAGAGCTGCTAGCTTCTCCGGCCACCTGCCCTCCAGATTGCGGAAGTACCCCCAGGAGGTAGCGCTGTCCTCCTTGACGGCCTCCTCCAACCAGGCCAAAGCACTTCTGGCTAGCCTTTCCGCGTCCAGCCTCTCAGCCGAGTCCCTCCTCCTCTCGTCCACCTTCAGACACCACCGGTTACTGAGAGAGCAGAACTTCAACTCCTCAAGCCTTCCACTTCCCATCTCCAACGGTCGCTCCCCTCCCTCTCCAACCTCACCTACATCCTCTTCCTCGCCCTCATCACCCTCTGCTCTCACCTCTCTGAGTCTGTCCTCGCTGGCCCTGAAACCCTCCGCCATCCACAGCCTGGAGTTTGACAAGGAGCGGAACAAGACTGAACCCAAGACGGTGACTCCGGATGACAGGGAATAAGGAAGGACGTTTCTGGAATTGTTTCATATATAGGATGCAGACAGCGCAAGTAGATGAAATAAAATGCAACTTACCTAAAAGAAAGTTTTTTGGGGCTTAGTTTCTGTAGCTTTTGTTTCCGACTCTATCCCTACCAAGTCGCCTTGCGGATAACAGAGATGTGGTGCACTGAGGCAGATAACTTACTTACCGTTTTGCATCGCGGGTCCACTTTTCTTCAGTTTGTGAGTAAATCCAAACTGTAAACTCTACCTACCATGCATTTCTGCCAGTTCCCCAAGTAGAGAACCAACAGATGGGCTTGGACACTCACCACCAGCCTGTTTCCAGCTCCACCGCACAGCCAGCATCACACCACCCACGGGAGGCCTGGGGAAGGACTCTTTACCCAAACCCTCATTCATTTGCCAAATCTCACATGTTGGAGATCTAGCTGAGTTCGGTAGATGTCCATCAAGTGTAAAATCAAAACCAAGTAGAGTTGCAATAATCGAAAGTGAGTACTGTAGTAGTCTGTGTTTGTTGAGACGTTTTATTGCTCCTATCTATATCAACAAAAGGAATGTTAAAAAAAATACAGCAAAAACTTAATGTGAAGGCAATGTCACTCGTTCTAATGTAGATTTTGGCTATCAGTCGTACTGCTAAAAGAAAATAACTGAAATTGGTGCTATGATTAACATTTTGCTGATTATACACTTCCTTAAAGGGATAGCTCACCCAATAATGAACATTCTGTCATGATTTACTTATTCTTAAATTGTTCCAAACTTACTTTCTGAATTTGTGTGTGTCTGTACAGTGGAAATCAATGGGTGTTGATTTGGGCCCCATTGACTTTCAATGTGTGGTCAAAAACATTCTTCAAAATATCATCTTTTGTGTTCCACAGAAGAAAGTCATACAGGTTTGGAATTACATGGGGTGAGTAAATGACAGAATTTTCATTTTTGTGTAAAATATCCTTTTAATGCACATGCACTGCCTAAGAGTCAAATTTTATTTTCATTTACGCTCAAATAGGTCTTCAAACAGCAATTTTACATGTTTGCTTTAACAAGTTGTCATGGCAGAAGAGGAATTGTTGGAAAATGGAGTCCTACTTTCTAATCATCTGAGTATATTATGAAATGGTTTGGGGGCTGTTTTTTCAAGTTCTTATTAGTCACAGTTTCTATGTAAGGATATATTTAGGAAACTTCCCTAGTTGTCGTTAAAAGAAGCACAACAGGTTTTAGAGGCTAGAGAAAGTACAATGATCTGACAATCATCAAATGTTCAGCACAAGCTGTCTTAACCTTTTGGCCTCCCAGATTGTGAAATTTAATTCCAATTTAAAATGAATAAACAGATGGTTAGGTTCACCATATAGGGGTTGCACAAGCAAGAAGACTGAGGGCAATTCCATGGCATGTTTGCCAGTGGACGTGATCCATCGAGTGGAAGACATCTGTGCGGTAGAGCATTCCAACTCATCCTTTTTCCTAATGAGCTGATCAAACCTTTCCTTGCGTGTCTATCAAAACCACAGACACTAAGATTCACTTTCATTGTAAGAAGGTAATTGTGTGACAGTCTATAATTACCTTGGGTGGGGATACAAATATGTCACATACGTTCTCTGGTTATGTTGCATACTGAGTGGTTTTGTTTTTTGGTCATTGAGGCTCTGGTTCATCATCTTTTCTCATTCCAGTTCTTATGACAGACACACACACAACGTTAAAGCTTTTTTCCCCTTCCCCATAGGTATTCCTATGTTGTGAATTTGTCAGTGCCACAACCTGCAGGTTTCCTCATGAGCTCAGAGAATTTAAATGTGAAAAGGTGAGTGAGAGCGGAATAGAATAAGTTGAATGGAGAAAAAGGGGAGATTTTTCCAGCTTTCTGACTAAACGAATGTGTGAAATTGATTGCTCGTGGTGCAGGGTTTAAAATAATGGCTTAAGCACTAGGTCGACAACGAGAGTAAATGGCCAGAGAGAGAGATTAGTGGTGTTACTCCGTGTCTCGCAGCCAAATAGGCCTGTAATTCATGTCCAAAATTCACAATGAATCACATGGGAGGCACTGTGAGAGGCAAAAAGGCCAAGCGTAGGCTGTTACATGCATGGAAACGTCTTCATTTAAGGCTATGGTGACTGGTGTTTTAATTTAACTTTTGTGAATGAAGGAGAAAAATTGAGCTTTATTTGAATTCATGTCTGTATCTGCTAGTTACACAAAAGTTGAGCAACCAGGTGGCTCACTGGCTGCTAACTCCTTAAAATTACATTCGTACAAAAAGATTGAAACTTTTCTTGATTTTTCTTTCTGTCTAGAGTCCTGTCTGGAAAGCTCCCAGTAAGCATCATATTCACAGCTCTGCTGCTATAGGCCTATTTAAGGACCCAGACCAAACTACTAGTACAAAATAGCAAACGAGACAAATTTAGCAATTCATGCTGCAGTGAGCACACTCACACGATCAAACCGTTACCCTTGTGGCTACGATTTCTCAGAAACGAGAAGTGGGTTTCATGCTTGAATGGAGAGGCTAAGAATCTACAGCACTTCCTGTCAGGAAGTACATTTCATCCTCTTAGTAAAGCCATAGGTAGAAATATGTGAGCTAAGAAAAGACTTTCTTGACCCCCTCAGAGACTGCGATGAACATGTAGGAAGGTGGTGAAATCTCCCTTTTTAAAAGTAGGATCTTTCTCTCAAAACATGGCAAGACATCAGCTCACATATATGTACATCTTTTATTTTTCACTCAACACGGTTGGAAAAAATGTATGATGCAAGATTTGCGTTTGTATATTTTTTGTTTGTTGATTTTATATTAACTGAGATTTATTTGTACATATTTTTGTTTTTGTAATCCTGAGGAAATATATAGCACACTAGAAAATTATTTATTCATAAGAGAAGTGTTTTGTATATTGAGTTGAAAATATTACTCTGTACAGTCCAGTTCATGTATAATGTATATCTGCATTTTAACCACAGGTTGATAAGTTTTAATTATAATTTTATGAGTTGTTTCAAGTGTTGGGTGAATCTGAAAAAGAAAAAGAAAAAAAAAAAAGCCTCTATCCAGCCAGCCAGTCAAAAGAATTGAAGTAATGTGATCTGGGTCAAATCTGGTTTATTGCTGATACTTATGAAGCTCTAATAATCTGTAACATGACCTGAGAATGTCATTTGCTAAGTGTTAATTTGTTGCTTTGGGTGAAATTAACAACTTGTAAATGAAATGGCATGGCCCTCGTCTGCCCTCTAGTGGAAGGGAGTAAGTCTGCAACTTCATTGCTTATAAGTATAGTTCCAGAGTGAGACTCTACTGACAAACAAATGTTTAAATTGAGTCAATGTACAAATGCCTTGGTCAACGAAACTTAAGTCCTTCTGCCAAAATCTGCACATTTTGACAGGTTAGAGTTTTCCCCCCTGAAAGGAAATAGGAGGAGCTGGATGCTTCTGCTAGTTACAGTATATCTGGTTTACTAGGCCAAATATAAAACAGAGTAATTTGGAGAAAGCACGTTATTTGTTAAATGGTCTATGAAGGAACGTCTTTATGTAGAATATTTTACCAGAGCTCTTTAGTCCCTTAAGTGAGATTTTTCTACATGGATGTGTGGATGTTACAAAATTCTGACATCAAACAATAATAATAAAATACTACAAAACAGTAAAAGAAAAAAAAAAGAAAGATAATAAGACTATAACATGTAAATAAAATCTTAATTATTAGAGTCCTACAAAATTATGTCCAGGAAAAAAAATTTTATTTAAAAGATGGAGTTATAAGGTATATATTAAAAGTTTAAAAATACTAAAAACAATAATTATAGCAATGCATGTACATTCTAAAAGCAATCGCACGGTGCAGATGATTTTAAAAAACAAAGTTATCTACATGTTTCTTTTTTTTTTAAAGAGTCAACAGAGATAATAGTGAGGTCAAGTGCACTGATATGAGGTTCACAGCTGTAGAGTCGAAATAGGAAAAAAATGACTTTTTATATGTCTGATTTCTTTGTGGCTCAGGCATGTCCAGTCTTACTGTAACCTGTGGTGATGTGGTAACCAGACTTGATTGGCAAGCTCTGAGTGTGTTTTACTGAATGACTGAGCAGATTAAACTCAGCTCTGACCATCAACGCTCCAGTAATGGTGCGAGTCCTTTACCCACGCTGTGACCCTCCCATCTCTAGACTAGAGTAATGTACCAACTGAATCGCTCTATATACAAATTAGATATATAAACACCTAGATACAGAAGAAAAAGAAATTAATTTGTCAGTGTGAATGCCATGATAACTTTGTGAGAAATGTGACTTTATTTATTTTTATTTTTTTTCTGTGAGAAAACATTGAGAGCTGAGACCTTTTGTACATACTTGCTGTGGTTGTGTGTCTAATAAAGTACAGCTCTCTTCTATGACAACATTTCCACTGAGTCTTTTTTTTTCTTTCAAAGCACAATATATATAAATCATAAACTACTGTACAACTTTTTTTAACCTTTACCTTTATTTAAGAATTGTAAAATGTGTATTTCCTAGATAGGCTGTATAAAAGTACTGTTTTCATCTTTGAGCACAATTTCATAAGCAATATGAACATTTAATCTCAAGTAATTGTTTACATTCACAAAAAAAATGTGATAGTACAAAATTGTTTATGATTTATATACAATTACATTACGATGGCTTTTAACAGATTCTCAATTTCAGAACATGTGATGTGTTTGTTAGTGTGACTCTTTGTGTGCATTATCTGTGAATGTGTTTTTGCCAGAGTCATTTACTCAATGGACAGATTGGTAAAGTTATTCAATATAAAGAATAAGATCAGGTTTTTATTTACAGAAGTGTCCAGTGAGAAGGAGAGAAGTGTCTTAAGGTAATCCTCAGTTGTCTTGTCGTGGAGCTGCTCTCCGACCATCACCTCTTCTGTAGGGTGAATTTCTTAAATCTAATAACACACAAACACGTGAAAATAATAATAATAGGGGTCTTACCATTCAGGTTATTATATATTAAATGTAATGTGACCAAGAATATAGAATAGTTGAATTAGGTGGCAAATCACCCTTGCCAGTTTAAACCATAAAAAGTATATCTTAAGGAAAGCGTTTAAGGTATAATTTGTAAGTGTGTAACACATTTTTACCTGTGATAATGCCCTCAATGGCCCCATCTGTGACTTGGGGCTTTACCTGTCTCTTCTTTAGCTCTGCAATCAGGTCCATCTGAGGCATTTTGGGCATCATGGGACCCTGATCAGAGTAGGAGAAAGTTTTTCAGGGGAATAACTTCAGTTGTGCAGTTCCAGTCATTGCTTTATTTAAGCAAAATAAAATGGTGCTTAAAAAAAAAAATATATATATATTGTATATGGGGCAATGACATGACGGGTCATTTTTTTGTCCAAAGGCCTTAATAATAATAATAAAAAACAAAGATATG
Organism: Mylopharyngodon piceus; assembly: GCA_039654765.1. Classification (NCBI taxonomy): domain Eukaryota; kingdom Metazoa; phylum Chordata; class Actinopteri; order Cypriniformes; family Xenocyprididae; genus Mylopharyngodon; species Mylopharyngodon piceus. The sequence goes on from CM077457.1 coordinate 19,399,077, forward strand.
ACATCTGAAGTATGTAAGGTAGTACAACTAGATCTCTTTTATTGAATCAAAATTAAAATTATGTGTAGAAGTCGTTGCTTTTTTTATGAGAAAGAATGTCCGGAAAAATGAATTTCACTGATGTCATTCAGAGTAACCGATATAAAGGGACCATTTTGGATCAAGTCATGCGGTCAATATCATGTGACAGGATGTGACATCATTCAGACGCCTGCAAAGGACCACATGATCGTGAAACAAAGTAACTAACTCTCTTTTAACTATTTGAAAAATTCATGTTTACACTTGCTCATACGCATGTCCCGAAACATCAGGTCATTCGGTTCAACGGCTTTAAAACATTGAAAATGTTTTAATGTTTTAAAAACTTGTACTAAATATGAAAGGTTTAACTGTCCTTTTGCTAGCTAGCTAGCAAGCTAACTAGCTAGTTAGCTAGATATCAGAATGTTAACATTGTTTGAAAATATCGTCATTCGGTATAACCAAAAGTGCCATTCAGTAAAACCAAAATTTTGGTTAAACCGAATGACTTTTTGGTGACAAATTTTGTCCATCTTGTAAAAAATGACAACAGCAGTGTTAATATATATATATATATATAATATAGTAAATAAACCTTTTGAGGGGTGCCATCTTTCTTCTTTGGGGAAGGGGCTGCCTGTTCTTCTGCTGCAATCTGCTGTTTTTTCTTCTGTTCATTGTCTTGTTCTGCTTGCTGTTGTGTGACAATAATACACCGTCATGGTAATTAATAATCAAATGGTGCAGATCTTTGTATAGAGCTCAGCTCATATAACATGCTTATTTCACATTTTATTCCTTTACGTACTTCAAGTAATTCATCTAAGCATGTAAATGATTAAACAGCTTAAAATAAGTGTTTGTTTTGACATGAACATGTTCAATAGCTGGACTGTATCTCACCTTATAAGCTCTGATGAACCTGACAAAGAGTGGGAAGAACATGGAAGGCTGCGTCGTCTTTGGGTTCTCTCCATAGTACTCCACTACAGACATGTATGCCTCCTTGTTGGCAGAAGAGAAAAAGTCAGCAAGAATTAGTTTGTCAAATAGTTTGTGTTTATGTGCATGTCTGCATCCATGCTCCTGTGGTCTCACCTGTGCTGTCTTGCCATCTTTAACAAGTGAGTCTAATATGTCACTGTTGGCTTTAACAAACTCTTTCAGCGCTGGGATGTCATCCTGCACCAGGAACTCTTTCTTGGTTCCTTCCATCCCTCTCTCCAGAGATCTCACTTCCTGTAGCACACTGTCCAAAGACACTGAGAAAGCAAAAGAGAAAGAAAAAAGTCACTACATTAATAATTGATAAGCAATGATTGTACTATGTTTCCCATATTTATAGTATGTAAAGTATATGATGTATGTGTTGTAACTGTATAGTATGTGATGTAACTGTTGTATCATTAGTACTGTATATGTCTTACCCAGTGCAGCCTTGTCTACAAAGCGGAGTTCAGTGTGGAAGGCGGTAAGTTCAGGGTATTTCTCATGCACCATATTCGCAATGAAGTGTAATAAAGTCTGTGTGCGGTCTGTGGACTTTGTGTCCAACAGCTGAAAGACATGAGAGTGTGAGGACACTGTGAGTTTTACTGTGGCCACTAAGGACAGATACAGAGATAATTAAGTTATTGCAAAGGTAGAAGGTAGAAATAGAGGTAAAGGTAAAAGCAGAGGCAGATGCAGTTGTTTTTATTCTGGGTAAATATCCACTATCAGTAAGGAATTATATAGATCGATACATTTTTACGTGAACTATAATGTGTGAATATAGATGCTTAATACACACTTAATAAAACATTAAAATGAAAACTAATTCAAAATATTACATGTATATTCTAATACATCTAACATTTATTACAATCTGACAGAAGTAAGGGAATTTATGAGAAATTTATATTCATAACCCCTCAGCAACAGAAGATTAGCATGCAAAGTTTTCATACCCTTGAAAAGTTTCAATCCCGGTTTTCTTTAGAATCCATTAGCCTCTTTGTTTCTGCTTCAAAGGCCTCTACATCAAAGGTCTTTCCCCCGGTTTCACAGACAAGGCTTAAGTTAGTCCCAGACTAAAATGCATGTTTGAGCTGTTTTAACTGAAAGCAACTTTCACTGACATTTCTTAACATATGTCAATGCCATTGTTTTGTCTCAAGATGCACACCAGTTTTTTTTTTTCTAGGGTACCTTTATAAAAGTTACTTAAATGCCCTATGGCCTAATCCTGGCTTAGCTTAAGCCCTGTCTGTGAAACCGGGCCTTTATGTGCAAGTTCAGCCATCTCTCATAACTAATACAAAGAGAGCTTCCCAAAACTCTCACCTAGGCCTTTAAAGGGATAGTTCACCCAAAAAGGAATATTCCGTGATTATCTACTCGCCCTCAAGTTGTTACAAATCTGTATTAATTTCTTTCTTCTGCTAAACACAAAAGAAGGTATTTTAAAGAATATGGGTAACTAAACAGTTGATGGGCCCCACTGACTTCCATAGTATTTTTTTCCATACTATGGAAGTCAATATTCTTCAAAATACCTTCTTTTGTGTTCAGCAGAAGAAAGAAATTCATACAGGTTTGTAACAACTTGAGGGCGAGTAAATGATCACAGAATATTCATTTTTGGGTGAACTATCCCTTTAACATTATGCATACATAATACTGAAGTCCTGCATAACAGAAACATGACCCTTGAAGTTACAATTCACAAGCTCACTCACCAGGTCAAGGCTCTGCAGGCGAAACCCATATGCTGCTCCTCTTTTACTGCTGTTCATGTAGTTCCCAAAGGCCAGGATGATCTGAAGCAGGACACTGACAAGTGAGCCGCATTGAAGGAGCATGCCATTAAAAAATCTGAGCACAAATGAGGTCTACTCACCTCTAACATCTTTTTCAGCTTTGATGAAGACTTAAGGGACACCGAAGCTGCAATGATGGCATCCAATTGCTACAGAAACAGGTGGGAAAAAAGGTGATTTTTGAATAAAACATATGCATTATGTCAGGTACAACAGCCAAACTGTGATGTGAACTGACCGGCTGCAGACGTTTCACGCTCTCAGGGAAGTTGCCCATAAAGGTGAGGGTGTTGATTCGTTGAGCAAGGCGTGGGATTTTACCAAAGCGGCTGATGAAACGGTCCTCCTCACTCAGGTCCTCTAGTGACCGCCCTTCCTTCTCGTAGTTCTGGAGTAACTTCATCTCATACTCCGATGGGATGAAACGTTCCAGAAGCTCCAGGAAGTCTAGACTCAGAGATTGTTGATCATATCTGAGAGAAAGACAGAGAGAAGGGAGTTTCCATGCTGGTCCAGTTTGCTGTTTATAGGCAAAACCTGAGCTGATACATACCTCTCAATGGCTGTGCAGATGTCGTTGGGGCTCATGCCTCCCTTGCGGAGGGTGATGGCAAGGTTCTTGGCTTTGTTAGCCTCCAGCAGGGACACCTTACTGGGGGCCTTCTCAGCTACCTTAACCTTGATCTTAGAAATATCTGGTGGAGGACCCTGAGCCTTGGTCTTAAACTGCTCCGCAAACAGATCCATATTTATCTCCTTAGAAAGAGAAAATGTAATAGATTCATTGATAGGTGATCCAAACTTGTATGAAATTCTTTCTTCTGGGCAACATAAAAAAAGATATTTTGAAATATTTGATCAAAGAATGAAAGTGAATAGGGTCCAGTGTCATTTTGTATCTCATTGACTTTCATTGCATGAACAAAAACAGTTGTAAGGTTCTTCAAAATAATTATTTTTGTCCCCCTGAAGCAAGTCATACAGGAACAACATTAGGGTGAATAAATGATGACAGAATGTTCATTTTTAGATGCAGGATTTCTTTGCTGTTACCCCTAACAGTTGCTCATCATTCAGCTCACTAAACACTGTTCCCGTCACTTGATTGGGCTTCAAAGCCTGCCAGTTCAACAGAGGCATCCTGAACTTTGTTTGAATTGGTTTGCGTGCCTTGGGTCCTGTGTGAAACAATTGAAAAGATGGATATATGGTCACCCAGTTCAAGCTGCCTGTCTGTATGCTTATTTCTTTAATTGTAAAATATTTTGCCCCTTCACCTGTCTCATCCCCAGGGGCGGGAGGAGCTCCTGGAGGGGGTGGCGGCCCAAAGCCAGGTGGGGGCGGGGGTGGTGGTGGACCTCCACCAGAAGGGGGAGGAGGAGGAGGAGGAGGCGGAATGCCTCCACTTCCAGGAGGAGGTGGTGGTGGTGGTGGAGGAGGAGGAGGAGGAGGAGGAGGTGCTGCAGCGCCAGGTAGTGGAGGAGGTGGAGGAGGTGGAGGCGGTGCTGCAGCTGGAGGGGGCGGGGCTTGAGAAGCAGGACCTGACACAGTCACTGTGAACATTAAACAGATGTTATGTTATCATCAAGGTAGCCAGCTTAAGGTAAACAGTTTCAGTTCACTAGATGCTAACCACAAGGAGAACTTTTCAAGAAGTGCTCCTACCTGTTTGAGTGACAATTTTCTCTATGGTGACTGGAATGACTTCAATGTCCAGGTTTCCAGAGGCTGTGCGCTCCAGTCGGACTAAACCTTTCTCCTGCAGTTCCCTCAGCTTCACTTCCAGTTTGGACTCCTTTTCACTCACCTTCTCTCTCTCTACCTGTGAGGGCTGTGACATACGCTCCTGCTCTCGTTCTCTCTCCCTCTGAATCTCTCGTTCTCGTTCTCTCTGCTGCAAAGTGCTCACCTGGGTACAGGACTCTCGCAAGCTCTCCTGTTACACACACAGGAAAAGTACATTACATGTATGTACTGCATTTGGCATGGTAAGTATATACTCTACAAACTATGATACATTTAGAGTATATGTTTGGTCTTATTTCTAGTTAAAATACTAAGCATATTTTATATCTAAATATCTAAAACAAAACATTTATTTACATAAGATATAAAGTTTTCAGAGAATATGTCTTGAATCTATTTTGAATTAAATTCATCAAAATTCAATTTTTGTTAGATTTATCAGTGGGGTAAGAACAAATAAAGTTAATTTAGACACATTTATTAAAGATACATTCTCTGAAACAAGTATTATTTTACACAATTTTGCTTCTCAAGTAAATCCATGTTAAGGGACTTTGTATATAATTATTTTATCTTTTTTTTTCTTTCTTTTTTTGTATTTATATAAGGATACATTTTTATGAGAAAACAAGACACAAATACTTAAGAAAACAATTTTTGCAGTGTCATTTTAAATATGACGTGAGCCAGCCTTCCGGTATTGGGCCATGCTACAACTTCATAAAATTGTGTCTTGATGCCGCACTGGAGAAATACATGGTCAAATTGTGGGCAATATTATACAAAAAAAAAAAAAAACATGCGTAGATGCATACTATAAAAATCCATCACAAATATGATATCCCTTTGACACACTAAACATACACCTGTATAAAAAAGGATTTGGGACACATTACCTTCTAATCTATAGTATACGTAAGGAATAATTGACGACAGGCCATTGAATTCTTACACCTCGGGTGTGCATTATTTTCTAAGAATTCAACGGCCCGGAGTCAATTATTCCGCTTATACTACGGTTACCACACCTCAAGACACTGTTCTGATGTTGTATTTCAAGACATTTGTCAGGTTTTTGTCCTTAAAACACTCTTGTGTGTGGGACTAATTTCTTATGCATCTCATCCCAAAGCCTCCATTGCTAATTCCAAAATCTCATTTCAGAACTAGTAACGGAGGCTTGAGCCTTGATAGCAGAATAATACCGTTGAGACAGTTATTAACGCAGTTTGAGAGAGAGAGAATAAGCAGCATGAATTAGCCTACCTGATCTGTGCGTCTCTAACGGCAGCACTGTCTCTACTAATAGCGAAACTATAAGTTTATCTCAAGAACCGCACAGTTATTACCTCGCTGGTGAGTCATGTATCTTAAGTTGCTAAACTATTTTACTGATTAATTCGTCAGAGCAGCGCTGACCAAACATTTCTGTGCGAGTGTGTCCGTACTATACAGTACGTGTGTACGTTTGAGAGAGAGAGTATGCACTTTCAGGACACAATAAAACGTATTTTGTGGCAAAAACCATGACAACAATTTGTCGTTTTCATCCTATTGTTTACTATATTTATTTGCTTGGTCGGTGTCGTTGTGGGTTTTGTTTCTTTTGCGGTTGTAGGCTGTAGGACCTATTAAAATAACTGAAATCATTTGGCGAAGTGATATGGAACTGCAATGCGGTCCAGACCTGCTAGAACTACTTTAGCCGTGCGTTTCCCTGAAAATAATTGCACACCTTAGAACGTTGGTCAACCAATCAGATTCGAGCATCCAACAGCCCCGTAGTATAATATAGTGTATAGTATGGATCAGTATGCAATTTGCAATTCAGCCAGTGCAAGAGAGAGAGAGAGAGAAATGTAGTTTGGTACCTTCAGGAGTGCTGATTCTTTAGTGGCCTGCATTAGTTGTTTCTCCAGTTCTACCATTTTTTCCAGCGCTCCATTCTCATATTCCTGCAATCTGGCATTCAGCTACAACACAAGAATACACACCTACAATATAAGGCATGTGTGTCATGTGTGTTATGTGCACATGTGTTTGTGTGGATAGTGTATATTTAACCTGTGCATTGGCCTCCTGCAGTTCTGTTACATGCTCCACTATGTCCCCTTTATTCTCTGCATCCTCCAGCAGAGCTCCAACATCAAACACATTATCCAAGTACGCCTGAATCTGCACCTGCAGCTTCTCACTTTCCATTTCCTTTAGGGACTGCTGACACCCACGCATACAAACAAACAAACAACCAAACAGTTGTGAGTTACATTAGAAGGATCATGCACAGCTTCATGAATACACAAACCATATAAAATCCTGTGTTAAGTATGTGTAAGTTGTATGTCATGCTTTTATGTGCTGAACTCTGACCTCTAAGTACTGGTCAAGACCCAGCTGGGTGAACTCATATTGAAGATGCACACGGAAGTTCATGTTCTCCACTGAGTGGACCACAATGTTTATGAACTGCATGCAAGCCACCTGTGAAGAAAAAGACATAGTTCAAAATCAATTGTCATCTTTTTCTTAACTGAAAATGAATGTGATTCACGTCCATGCTCACCATGAAGTCTATGTTGCTGTCGTCATTCATGAAGTACTCCATGAGCTTCTCAAAGCGGTTCTTCTCTCCACTCACCTGTGAGAAGGTGGGCCACACATAGAGGTAAGTGTTGAGCAAGACACCCACAATATTCTAAGCTACAAAATGTAACATACACTACTGTGCAAAAGTTTTGGGGTCAGTAAGATTTTTTTTTTTTTAAATAAATTAATACTTTTATTCAGCAAGGTCCATTAAAATGATCAAGTGACAGTAAAGACATTTATAATGTTCTAAAAATTTGTAACTCAAATAAATGCTGTTCTTTTGAACTTTCTATTCATCAAAGAATTCTGAAATTATCATGGTTTACAACATTACAGTGTTCACTGTATTTCTGATCAAATAAATGCAGCCTTTGTGAATACAAGAGATTTCTTCCAAAAACATAAAAAAATTCTGAGAGATAAAAACTTATTACAGTGTTTTGAAAGAATACAATTGGTATATGAAATTTCTTCTTGAACAACTGCAAAATCTTACAAAACATTTTTTGAGGACATCCTCATTTACATACATTTACATGTAAATGTGTGAAAGGCTAGTCATCTTACTTCTTTAAAGTTGTCAAAGGCTGAGATGATGATGTCATGTCCTCCTCTAACCAGACACACTGCCGCCAACAGCTCTAGCACCAGAGCTTTAGTCCTATGGACAGTGTATTGAAGTGTATTACAAACTCACACAACAAACACACACAAATCACATACCCTACAAAAACACTCTTACCTGGGATTTTTGTTGTTGAGACTAAGCGCAATTTCATTGACGCATCTGGGGTGCGTCATGACTAAATTAAACCCAGACTGTTAACAAAAAACAGATGAGTCACATGAAGTTCTTCTAAAATTATCTTCAGAGTAGCTGTGTCTTGTGTTTGTATGTGCTCCTCACTCCTACGTACCTGATAATTCATGATCGCACGAAGACACATAATACAGAGGTGAACATCATCTCTTTGACTGGCCAATCGGGCATTTCGCATAGTTTTTCTGCTATGGGCCAAGGAAGATATTCTGACATGAAAAAGCACAGAATGAACAAAACATGAGCACTTAACATGAACAAATAGACGTATCTGCTTGAGAAGAACATCTAAACGTCATTGTTTCTTGATTTTAGTCCTTATAGCCAGCAGTGATCCCTGTATTTTGGGGTGTGTTGTAGCGCGACTAACCGGACAGTGAGTGCACGTGCTGCTCTGGTCATCCCATGTGTCGGAGAATGACTGACATTTTTGGCTAGATCCTCCACTGATCTCTCTGACAACCTCCTGTTGTCTAAAACGGAGCTGCCATTTTCCACAGATTCCACCTCAAACCTGAGAAACACATCAAGCACCGGATTTCTTTAGTCACTGACATGATTAATGTGGCGAGTGAATTCTAGTTGCATCTTTTCAGAATCTAAAATTTAGTCATGAAATCATCTTGGTCAATTACTGCAAACTCATTAGATGATGTTTATGGGAAATGTTAGTAATGACAGAATAAACATACGGCGCATCACTTTGAGCATATGACAAGAAGTCCACCAGGACATCTAAGCCTTGGTTCTCCTCATTGAGAAATTCCTGAGCCCACCTATAAAGAATAAAAGGAATATCATGAAATAAGGCTGCACAATTAATCATGTTTTAATGGTGATCACGATTTCTGCTTCTCTCGAATATTTAAGCATAATCATCTGTTTGCGACAACCTCTTTATGCAACATAAAATTGCTACAATACAAAGTCTTTTTTGTTGTTTAAGTAGAAAACATGAACATAATTTGGAATCATTGTAATTCTTATTAGGAATTTCACTGTTCTAACTTTTGAGAGCAGCTTCTTAGGGTTTTACCAAATAAGGTCAAATAAACCTTGCATAATTTGTACTTATGTGGAAGTGCAATAATTCTAATGAAATTTTAAAACAAATTTCTCAAATTAAAACAATTGTGATTAATAATTGCGATTGTAATTTTTAGTAACACTTTATTTTGATGGTCCCCTTTAGACATTCTGTTATAAGCAGCATTTCACATGTCAATTAACTCTCATTAGAGTATTAGTAGACTGTCTGCTTAATATCTGCTGACACTTTATTGTGATGATCGCCCAAAAGACATTCTATTGACTATAAGTGCATGTCAACTTATTTAACTAACCCCAACCCCGTATTTTACTAACCCTTACCCTAACAGTCTACTAATACTCAACTAATACCCTAATGAGTTAGTTGACATGTAAGTACAACATTACCTATAGGTAACAGAATGTCTAAAGGGGACAATCAAAATAAAGTGTAACCTAATTTTTGACCAAAATAATCATTATAATTAGTTTAACCATTATCATGCAGTCCTATTTTAAAATGTCTCTATGGAAGTATTCCGTTATTCAGGTTCAAAATTATCTTTCAGTTGTATTCAGGAGTAACAGTGAAGTCTATCATTGCACTGAACAAGAAAATAAAGCTGCCACTAACCCAATGTGGTTGGTTCTGAGTGAGATCTCCAACTCTCTCAGGACTTGAGTGGACTCCTGCACACGTTTCTTGAACTGTGGAGAAGGAATTACAGAGGGACAGACAATCATTCACTTCACATCAAAACTCTAAACTGGGCTTTTTCACAGGTAGGTGTCAGCACTGACATGGGATAAAAGAGAAATGAGAGTGTACGGAGGTGCTGAGGGAAAGAGCAGAACAGTACTGACCCTGCGCACCACTCCACCTTGGTCCTGGTAGAAGCTCTTGATTTTAGTCAGGTAAGCTGAGGGAGGATTTTTCACCTGAAAACGCTCCTAATAGACATTGGGAGAAAGACAAACAATGAATGGACTAATTTCCCGCCATTTTGATGGAAATATGTTGAAGATATTTAAATGCTCTTTTGTATCATAAAATAATATCAAGTTTGGGGACGATAAGATCTTTTTGAATGTAGTCGCTTATGCTCCTCAAGGCTGCTTTTTTAATTTTTTTTTTATCAAAATACAGTAAAACAGTACACTCTAGGTTTAAAAAACCCCATGTTGGGTTGAAAATGGACAAACCCAGCGGTTGGGTTAAATGTTTGCCTAACCTGCTGGGTAGTTTTATTTAACTCAACTATTGTTTAAAAATTACTGTATTGCTTGCTTAAAATGAACCCAAATTATGGTGGAAATTAACATTTATTAATATGTTTAATAAATGAACATTTAAGTTTAATTAATAATATTAAACAATAAACATTTATTAAATTGCTGAAATGTTCACCTTTTGATTATTGTTGTTATGTGTCTCTAGTAAATATGTGTCTGATTTTTAATTTCCAACCTATTTCGGGTTCATTTTAAGCCAGCCATATAGTAATTTTTGAACAATAGTTGGGTTAAATAAAACTGCCCAGCATGATGGGCAAACATTTAGCCCAACCACTGGGTTAAAACAACCCAATAACTGGGTTTGTCCATTTTCAACCCAACTTTGGTTGTTTTTAGCCCACCATTTTTTAGTGTAATATTGTGAAATAGTATTACAATTTAAAATAACAGTTTTCTATTTTAATATATTTTAAAATGCAATTTATTCCTGTGATCAAAGCTGAATTTTCAGCATAATTTATCCAGTCTTCAGTGTCACATGATCCTTCAGAAATCATTCTAATATGCTGATTTGATGCTCAAGAAACATTTATTATTACTATCAATGTTGAAAACAGTTGCACTGCTTAATGTTTTTGTGGAAAACATGATCCATTTTTTAGAATTCTTTGATGAAATTAAAGTTCAAAAGCATTAACCAACCCCAAACTTGCTATCATTTTATTTGAGTTGGAATTTTATTTTAACTGAAGGTGGAATATAGCCTACATAATAGGTAAGAAATACATTTTAGTTGTGTGCACACGCTGCCATAACAACTCTCTGCATGCATAGTTACAAAGCTTGCATCCCACGGTTGTCATAGAGACACAAATAATAACACAGGAAGCGCGTAGACGGTTTCACCACCTTAAGAGTCTGACCTCATACCGCTGCTCTAATTTTTCCTTCTAATTCTTTCTCTCCTCTTGAAGTGTCTGCATGTGCTGATATCAATCTTTACATCATCTGCTTTAACCACACACTTGCATCATGGTTTACTGTCATTGAAAGACTACACTAAAATACGTACATATAAAAATACATCTTTGCAAAACTCACTATTATGTCTATTTCAGCCTACATAATTTACATAAAGAGGCATTTTTCTGTCAACCACTATTGTGCTTTTTCCTTCTTGTAGGCTATATTAAGCCTGATGCATTCTCTAAAACAGATCACTACAAATGCCTCAACCCGTATTTTAATTTCTCACAAAACAGAACAAGAAAAACAGGATAGATCATTTAAATGAGAAGCATTTTTCAATAAACATTAGAGACACTTTAATATTTTCTCTGATATACGTATGATTAGAGTAATAAATGTTGCATTCATAGCTAGATATCATGCAATAATCCCCCAATATACCCCCATATGACCCGGTTACAGTCCTCATATAACTTGTATAAGTTTGGTTTTGATATTTGTGTCACAGTGTACAGATCTCATCATTCAAGCTTCTGGTGTGTCTCAATATAGTCTACCAGGCAACTTCCTCTCAAAGGTCACACCTACACTGCAGACACAGTGTATTATAAAAATGCAGAGAAAAGCTACTCAAAAATAAAGTGACTTACATATTTCAATATGAGTAATTCATTACGTATTTCAATATGAGTAATGTCTCACTCCATAAATGAGAAGTAAATGGAGGAAGGGGATCAAGATGTAGGCATACTCTCAGTTCTACTTTGCTGTCATTATTAAAAAAACTAAATACATAAAGTTGATTGACAGAAGACAATTATAGTATCTTACCTGATCACAAACAAGCTCCCATTTCTTTTCATTGTCATACTGACTCAGAAGCTTCATCTTATCGGGAGGCAGATTCATGGAGCTCTGAGAAGAGAAATTATAAGTGCAAGCATAAGTGCAAAAGTATAAGCTTATAAGTAAAAAAAAAAAATAGACAGTTTACATCCATAATACTGGATATCAAAAACTGGATATTTAATTACTGCCACCAGTGATAAGTAATCCAGAACCAGGATTAAACTGTGCAAGATAAAGGAAAGAAGTTGTTGTCAGTGTTATAATACTAACTGGCTTGTGATGTTGATGGCAACATCTGAATTCTGGAGTAATAACATGGCAAAGTCTGAGGATGAGTTATGAAGAAGACTGATATTAACTATAAGTATATATTGCAGCTGGTTAACTCTTTCCACAGTTTCGAATAACATCTGATTTGCCTTTTACGTCATGAACTTTGATGAACATGAATTTACATATGTAACAGTGATGATCGCCGTTTATATCTGATGCATGAGAAGCAAATGTGACTGACTTCTTGTCTACATTACAAAACGTGTTATGATGCAATTATTGTTCCTTCTTTAGCCTACTTCAAATTATTAAAGGGATAATTCCACTGAACATGAAAATCTTGTCATCATTTAGTTTACTATTTACCCTCATTTTATTTCAAATCTGTATGACTTGAGTGGAAATTTAAAAAAGTCACTAGTCTTCTGTTTTGCTTCACAGGAGAGAGAAAGAAAGTCATACAGGTTTGGAACGACATGACGGTAAGTAAATAATACAGAATTTTCTCTTTTTTTTTGGTGAACTATCATGTTAAGTACATATCTCATAAAATAATGTACCCTTAAGTTTTTGTTTTTCTCTTTAAGATCATATGCTGTCAGTCTTCAGTCTGACGCAATGTGACTTCCTGAAAAATGGCACAGGGCTGAGTTGCTTCATGTGTTGCACTTTAAACACATTATTAGCAACAAACATCCATCATTAGATTTATGTTTTATATTTTCTTTTGAAATTGCACCTGTTAACCAAATTAAGAGGGTGTGGTTCGTTAAAAAAAAAAGGTGTTCAGTGTAGAAACACTGTGTTCTTGGGTGTTTCCTCCTAAAGCAGTAAGACGTTTCCGCTCTGAGCAGGGTTTTTTTTTTAAGGTTGCATGTACAAAGAGTGAAAGCACATTTAGAAACGCATTAAGCGGTTACTGGAGGAACAGAGAGAGAAAAGGGTGGGGTAGGGTATAGGGTGGGGGACTAACTGTGGTCTACTGGTACTTAACAAGAGAGTGAATGAAGTGGAGACTAGATTAAGTTGATATTATATATAATGCACCAAATGTACAGTTCAAGGCTTATGGAAGTAGCCTGTAATGAGGAAATGACTGCAAAATGTGAGCATGTGTGATATCCATTGGCATGCAATGGTTTTATATTCTCATATTCTAAACAAGGCTGTTGATAGAATTCAAAGGGTCCAGAACAAAACTGTGGGATGTCCCTAACCCCCATACCTTAGCAGTAATGACTAGTTTAGAGTCCCCCTCATCAAAGGGCCTGGAGCAGCCTGACTGTGCCCCCCTGAGCATTCATACGCACAAATGCAGTCAGACCAATAAGAGTCTTTTCAGAAGGATCAAATGGCTATTTGCTAGCCCATTTCTAGCTCAGAGTAAGATATATACTGTGATATATAAAGTCACATTTGGGACTTTATATCTCATTCATGAGAAGTCACAATTATTTACTCTGAGATGGACACAGGCGTACATAATTTGTAGTTGAAGTGGAACCAAATGGAAGATAACTGTGCTTCTGTTCAGCATCACTTAATTGATCCAACAAATTGCCCAACAAACGTGATGACATATCTAAGAGGATAAGCAAGTGACACTGATGTCTTGCTCTGAAATGAAAGACGAATCAAAGGTCAGTCATCACAAGAATATAGGGCCTCTTTTTGTCTTATGACTTCTCTTAAGTAGTTGCCTAATTTGTCATCCCACCACTGCCTGTTCCTGTACCAAAAGCCCATGTGAACTAATGTGACAGTGATCGGATTGCATTAAGTCAGAAGTGTTTTTCCAAATGTTACTTAATTTCCCATTTCAGGTGGAAGACTGACACTTAATTTTAATGTCCTTGGTACATGTAATTACTATAGTAATAACTATAAATTGTGCATAATTACATGCAAATAACCCAAACCCTATAGTAAGCACATTAATATTACTCAGTACTTAAATGTGACCCTGGACCACAAAACCAGTCATAAGTCGCACGAGTATATTTGTGTAGCAAATATTTGTGTAGCAATTTTTAAGATCATGTTCCATGAAGATATTTGGAAATTTCCTACCTTAAATATTTCAAAAATTTACTTTTGTGAGTGGATATGCATTGCTAAGGACTTCATTTGGACAACTTTAAAGGCAATTTTCTCAATATTTTGATTTTTTTGCACCCTCAGATTCCAGATTTTGTCCTATCCTAGCAAACCATGCATCAATGGAAAGCTTATTTATTCAGCTTTCAGATGATGTATAAATCTCAATTTCAAAAAAAAAATTGACCCTTATGACTGGTTTTGTGGTCCAAGGTCAGAAATGTATAATTACACTGTAACAAGGACACCTTAAAATAAAGTGTAACTGAAGATTGCATTTGCTTTGAAATGCTTATATTATATATGATTATCTTTTTGTTTTTTAATCTGCTGTGTCCATTGTCTATGAAACAAGAAAACAAAAATTTCCTCGTTTTTTTGTTTGTTTATTTGTTTGTTTGTTTTTTGCGTCCTGATTTTGCAGAGTTAGATGCGTTCCTGGGTCAACATATCTTGTTGATCCTGGAACAACATTCCTGTCTGAAAATTTAGTCATAACCATATCCCCACCCCTAAACCTAACCCTACCCATAAGTTATGCCTAAAATCAGAGGGAAATGACAGGTGAATAACACTGATGTAGAAGCACCTAACCCTGGTTGTAACCCTCAAATCTGATCGGTTGATTGGAATGTTGTTCCAGGATTAACAAAGATGTTGATCCAGGAACATGTTGTACTTGGTGAAATCAGGTTCTGCTACTATATATGTTTCCAAAATGCAAAGACAGAGAATTTAATACTGACAAACCAATGTTAACATCCTGGCTGACAGGAAGTGTCAAGATTAGCTGCTTTTGTTATATAAAATGTCCGTGTATAAAGAGCTCACCAAAACCACACTGAAGCGTTCTTCTAGCTCTTCCTCAGGGGGCATGGGTAGTTTAGGAGGGGCACATTTCTTTTTAGGCATGGAGGGAGTAGGGTTTATCCCTCCCGTTGAGCCTTTGGCCTCCTGCCCCTCCATCTGCTCCAACCCACCGGCTGCATTACCCATCACAACTTTTCTTAGAAATTCCAGGATACTGAACTGCTTCTGGATCAACCACCGACAATCCCAACAGGCCAAACCCAGATGAATCTCTCCACAATCCACAGGTCAAAATCCACTGAAGTGTTCAAAGTTTTCTAGTCAGTTAGATCCAGTGTAGGTGGAAGCACATGGACTCCTTTAGGACATGGTGTCAGAAAATATGGACACCTTTTAAATTCAAACTGATTCCAGGACGATGCAATTGATTGTGAAGAAGCTTTCAACGAAGATGAAAATTCAGAATAAATCAAACTCACGATCAGAAAATTCCTAAAAACACTTGGTGATCTTCTCAGGCTTGCTTAGTCAAAAAAGGAACAAGGAAGGCCTCTTCTAAAACTTTCACTATGAAGGCAATTCAGGTCCTGTTAAAGCTCAGCTCTAGCCTCAGTATGGCTGAGTGTGTTGATTACCGGTGAAACGGGCCTTTTCTCCAGGAGTCTGCCTCTCTTGTGAGTGCTTCAGATGTTGGAGCATCTTTCTCACAACTCCACTCCTTCTGATCAAGCCTACAGAAGTTTCTTTCAAAAGAAAATACAGATGTTGGTGAATTTACACAAAGGCACCTGTCCAAGCACACTGGTGTTTGTTACAGAAATGAAAGAGAAGCCGTCTGAGAGCAGAAGGAAACCACAGAAAAAAGCAGAAGCATCAAGCTTCCTGTACCTCACACAGAGAGAGAGAGACAGAGAGAGATAGAGAGAGAGAGAGAGAGAGAGAGAGAGACAGACAGAGAGACAGACAGAGAGAGATAGAGAGAGCACTGGGTGTGTCAGTTTAAATTCTGTTTGTATTTGAAAAATAAGATGACCTGAAACATATCACATTATACTCTTGTGTGTATTATGTAGCCTACTACTGTATGTTTGTCACGGTGAGCTGTGTAGATAATACAAGAAAGATGACGCATGACACAGGATGAACGAATAAACTCAATATTTATTAAAGAGTGAGAACACACAAATTTCAAAGAACGTTAATGTGAGACAATGAACTGAGGAAGACTGAGGGCTTGAATACACAAGGAAAGATCATTAATGAAACAGGAACAGGTGAGGACTAATCAGAAACTGTGACAACTAATGATGAACTAGAACATAGGCAAAACAGTGACAACTATGACTTCCATATTTTTTTTTTTCCATACTATGGACGTCAATGGGGTCCATCAACTGTCTATTCTCTATGTATCTATCTATCTATCTATCTACACTCTAAAAAATAGGGCACAATGTACTAATTTGACGGAATTTTCCATATTTATTAGTTTTACCTGTATTTTGAATTTTGAACGTCATTGTGTTGTTTTAGGGTTAACGGAAATGTCCGTAAAATTACTGGATGTCCTGGTAATTTTCTGTCAGTATCCGTTTTTTACGTCGGTTTTTTTTTTTTTTTTTTTTACAGTGTACCTATCTATCCTCACATTATAATGTCATACATATTTAACACTCAGTTTGATCCACTCTCTTAGAGCACCACCACGTGGAATGACTGAACAACACACTGGCGTTCATCTTTACTTATAGGAGATGGATCAATGTAAGGTATGGATAAATAGCTACATAGACAGTGCGATATATAACAGAGTAAATGAACGAATAGATGAATTAATAATCATTTCCGATGAATTAACAATTAACTTCTCAAGTTTATCGGAAGTCACAAGGAAAAGCGGGTTTAAGAGAGATGGACAGTGGAGGATGAGTCTCTAGAATGAGGATCAGATAATGGCCACTAGGGGGCACACTTCGTAATATCCCGTCATTGTTTATTCCAAAATGACGGAAAACAGCGCGTCGCCGGAGGATCCCTGGCTAAAAGTAAGCGAAACTATTCAGATAAAGACAGTCTGTTGATTTTAAACAGCCATTTCCTTCCAAATCGACTTAGTAACGTGTGTTTCTGTTCATCTGTGTAGGTCTGCAATGGTTGGTTTCACTTTCTAGCTCAGCTGGCTAACCGTAAAGTTCAGCATGTCAAAAGAACAATTACAGCTTCCCACATATTCTTTAAACGTAGAGTATAGTGGTGATTTAGACAACAAATCACTGCTGAAACGAGAATGAAAACGTTTCTGCGCGTAAACGAACCATTTATGTTGTTAATGTTAGAATGGAAGCTGTGTAACAGATGTTTGAGTTGAGTTGAGTCCGCTAAGCTAACTTGCTTGTTGGCTACATTTCTGGCTGTTTCAAAACGCATTTAACTGCCTCACTAGAAAGTGAGGTTCTCTTTTGTTCGTCACTATATTTATTCTCGAGTTCCTGCCGCATATTCATGTACAACGAATAAAATATGCCCTCTTTTCCACAAGCTGTAATGACAGCTTGACAATATGACAGTGATTGCTCAATCTGACAGCTTGGAGAGACATTATATTTTAAAGGGGTTTATTTAGGACACCTCACAGTTGGACGTTAGAGGTGTCCCAGATAAAGGTAAGGCAGGACAGGTCAGGCTCTGTTTGCATATGTGATCATCATTTGGCTGGTCTCTGGATGTTAAGTCTGGCTGGCTTTGACTGTTCTTCTGTTTGTCTTTCTATATCACCTGTCACTATGTCTCAGCAGACGGATGGCGGCTTCAGCGACAACGGCTTCGATCACAGTGAGTACCTGAGCTATAAATTATTACTGAAAGTCTCAACTACACAGTTAGGCTTACAATGTGTTTTTTCTCCAGCTTATATGCCAAGATGAGGGATAGACTTCAGAGTAGGTTAGATGAAGGTTATAAAATCATAAAACATAATTACCTCATAGGCTGGACTTTTCACAAACTGAAACTACTTGGTTTGTGCTGTCAAATATTGTAATAACCAAAGAGTACCACTAGTTTTTATATATTTGCACTTATTTAAATATCTTTAGGTTTCTTTGCTGATAATGCTTGCAAAGGAAGTCTGGTGTCAAGAGCCAACAGCATTGGATCCACAAGTGCCTCTTCAGTACCAAACACAGGTGATGATACTACTAATCTCAATCATCTAATATCAACATTGATAAATACCCTTTGCTGTAAAATGGCCATTGTTTCCCTTTTCTGGATGGTTTGCCACTGTTAAAGTTGGCAAGAAATCGAAATTCATCTATTTTCTAAATGCATTTTATAGATCTTAATGTGAACGATTCATCCGTCCATACGTTTCATTATTCTTCTATTTTTTAACCTTGTAATTTTTATAAATATTGTAACTGTATCTTATCTCTGTTGATGTACGCCGGACTTCTCTAATCATTTAGCATTTGTCTGCCGTTTTTGAGTTCAACGCCCACATCTCAAAGTCCAATCAACCGTCCTATAGTTTTTCTTATTCGATTATCCATTACACTTGGAAGTACGTCATAATACGGAAGAAAAGATGTGTCGATACTTTAAAGAGAGATAAAATAAAATAAATCATGACCACTAGTAGCTAACAGATGGTTCTCCTTCCCTTTGGTTTAGATGATGAAGACAGTGACAACAGACATGAGACGCCCTATAAGGAGTCGTATAAAGACCGGAGGAGACAGGCACACACACAGGCAGAGCAGAAACGCAGGGATGCCATCAAGGTAAGACCATGAAGAGGAGATTTTTTTCTGGCAGACAAGACTTGGACATATAGTAGCCGACATAAGCACAATCTTTTCTGGTTTCATAATATAGATGCCAAGGGAACCCAAGTGACAGCACTGATCAATCATAAAAGCACAATAATTACTTAACTTGACTGTATTCAAACGTCAAAACATTTCATTTTTAATATTGCTTTGGATGGTCTTGTGTTTCGATTGCTTGTCTGATAGCAGCCGTACACGGTGACTTTCAGTTCAGGGCAGCAACCGTGCTCATAAATCTGCTTAGAGAGGGCAAACAGGACACGTTGTTGAGTTTAAAAACAGGACAAAGAGCAAATCTGATGCAATTAAATGCAAGAGTGCCTTGAGATGCGTTTTTAAAAGTTAAAGTACAGTTTGTTTAACTTGACATGTCTTAACTTGGCACAAGACATGATGTAACTGCCAAAGATGTCTGTCTTTGCACTGATTTTACTTTTACTTTGTAGTTTAAGAAACAGCACCAAGTCTGAAACGATAAGAAAACCCTTTTGCCAAATATAAATAATGAATTTATTCTCAGCTCTCAGTGGGGAAAAAATCAGATTGCGATATTACTGATGAAA
The DNA here is from genome assembly GCA_039654765.1 of Mylopharyngodon piceus. Classification (NCBI taxonomy): domain Eukaryota; kingdom Metazoa; phylum Chordata; class Actinopteri; order Cypriniformes; family Xenocyprididae; genus Mylopharyngodon; species Mylopharyngodon piceus. The sequence goes on from CM077457.1 coordinate 19,418,713, forward strand.
ACTGTCAATGCAATTTTGTGGGCTTTGTTAATAATGATGATTATTAATAGTATTATTAACACTAAATAAAATCTCAGAGCAGATGCAGAGATACTGTAAACCGAGCCACTCAAAACACTATATCATGAGCTGCCCATGTGTAAAAGTACACAGTGCCGTGCTTCACACATTCAGCTCATCACTCAAAAGTGTCTGTATTGATCTCTATCCCACAGAAAGGCTATGATGACTTGCAGTCTATAGTGCCTACATGCCAGCAGCAGTCTGACTTTGCCATGGCAACACAGAAGATCAGCAAAGCTACAGTCCTTCAGAAGAGTGAGGACCTGCATTTCCTATTTATATTTCCTTGTAACATGTCCTTTAGTCTGGAATGGAAAAGCTCAGCAACTCTTGTGTGTGTGTGTCTTTGCAGCAATCGACTACATTCAGTTTCTCCACAAAGAAAAGAAGAAGCAGGAAGAGGATGTTTCCACACTTAGGAAGGAGGTGATGGCACTGAAAATTATGAAAACGTGAGTTGTTGGTTATTCCAAGGGGGGCCGGAAACATTTTTAGCTGCTTAAGCAGACAAATATAGTTCCACTTATTCTCCTGCAGGGCTGTTTTGGGGTTTCAGAGGGCTTTATCTGACACTGTCACTCTTCTGCCAAGAAAGATAACACCCTTTAAGACCTTTGAGGGAGGGAGAAGTCTTCACATACAAATGTAACCTCTAAGGCCACATTTACACTGCAGGTCTTGATGCCCAATTTCATTTTTTTTTTTTTTTTAACTATATCAGTTGTTGTTGTTTTGTTTTTTTTCGACGACCAGCTTACATCACCTTTTAAAAGTGACCCATATCCAATATCTGCATTTACAATATACACTTGCCGAAACAACCCAAGGTATGTGTACTGACCTGGTAAAGCTAAGGTCAATAAGGAAGTAAAAATGGACACAGACAAGATGAAAATGCAAGCTTTTGCTTTCTGCACCATATTTAAAGGTCGCCCCAAAGGCTAAAAAAACATAGCATGTCTCCACTGGGTTGCGCCTTCGTCCTCCATTGCGCCACTGAAAAGAGTCATGTGATCACAGTTGGCGTCCACCTGATTTGACGTCATTCGCCACCTTCACTTTTTCAATGACGTACGACTTGCATTGACTGGGGAATAACTGATCTGTCCGCTTATGTGGCAGATGCAAACGCACATTTCTGATTCATGTCAGATTTATTTCCACATATGAATGAGGCCTGAAACTGATCTGAGAATATCGGAATCCATGTGCTTTTTTTCCTGTTTACATATTCGTGAGTCATATCTGACCTGTGCCACATGGGAGGAAAAAATCGAAATTGGGTCATTTGAAACATGTGGCCTAATTGACACTGTGTGGGGTTTGTTTCAGGAACTACGAGCACATTGTGAAGGCCCATCAGAATAACCCTCAGCAGGGCAGCGAGCAGGTTTCAGATCAGGTGAAGTTCAGCGTGTTTCAGAGCATCATGGACTCTCTATTCCAGTCCTTCAGTGCCTCAGTGTCAGTCAGCAGTTTTCAGGAGCTCTCTGCCTGCGTCTTCAGCTGGATTGAGGAACACTGCAAGCCACAGGTAGCACACATACGCATGCTCACATTTAAGCAGGGGTTCTCAACATTTGACTCCAAGGCCCGCTGTTGTCCACAACAATTTTCAAAGGCCCCATGACTTTTTCTGTGGTTTTGATTTACTGGATAAGGATTAAAGGATTAGTTCACTTTCAAATGAAAATTACCCCCAGCTTTACTCACCCTCAAGCCATCCTAGGTGTATATGACTTTCTTCTTTCTGATGAACACAACTGGAGAAATATTAATAAATTTCCTGACGCATCTAAGCTTTATAAGTGCCTCCATCCACATCCATCATAAATGTACTCCACACGGTTCCATGGGGTTAATAAAGGCCTTCTGAAGCGATGCGTTCGTGTAAAAAAAAATCCATATATAACAAGTTATGAAGTAAAATATCTAGCTTCCGCCAGACCGTCTTCCGTATTCAACTTACGAAGAAAGTGAAAACTTTCACAGTTCAAAAAGCTTACGCTACGTCTTACACCTTCCCTATTCAACTTACGGAAAAAGTTTAACTGACGCGACGCCAGTTTACACTTTCTTCGGAATTTGAATATGGAATAACTTGTTAAATATGGATTTTTTTTTTACACAAACACTTCACTTCGCTTCAGAAGGCCTTTATTTTCTCATGAACGCGCGTTGCAATGTTTTCTTAAATAAAGTGGTAAATTATGTTTTTTTGCGCAAACAAAGCACCTTTCTGGAACTTGAAAGTGGTAGTTGTGTTGGATCTCTATGGAGGGACAGAAAGCTCTCAGATTCCATTAAACATATCTTAATTTGTGTTCCGAAGATGGACAAAAGGTCTTACGGATGTGGAACGACATGAGGGTGAGTAATTAATGACAGAATTTCATTTTTTGTTTGAACTAACCCTTTAAATCTTGTTCTGTCTCATTTCAAATCAGTCATCTTGAGGTTCCTTTAGAAGTTTGCTGAGGCCCCCTGGTTGAGAACCACTGTCTTAAAGGACATTTACACTTGCTATTTTTATGATCAGATAGCCTCAATTTTTCTGTCAATCAACGGCACAGGTTTAGATAAACATTGAAAAGTCCCAGACTGACCATGTTTTTCTGTATTGTTGACAGACGCTGAGAGAGTATGTGGTGACTGTGCTGCAGCAGGTGAATGGTCAGCTGTACTGAAGTTGTCCATTTGTCTGTCTCTCAGGCTAATATCTCATTCAAGAACACAGGGACAGTCTCTCTTTCACACACACACACACACACTATGCAGCACACTAATGGACTGGGGTGCGTTCAAGAACTCTGAAGAGATGAATTAGCGCTTGCTCAAGTATTGACTGATATTATGAAGTGTTTATAGCAGTGATTCCAATCAACAAGTGTGGAAATGCAATAAATTTCATAACTAGTAATTTGGAAGGTAAGATGAAAAACATGTTACTGCATATTGCATATTCTGTTTCCTCATACACCTTCAGCTGGTTTAAGAAATTAAACAATGCTCTGTTTGGTTGTTGTCAAACACACCTCAGTCCTAAAGTTTAATCATATCGGTTTGTTTCATCAGTATTCATATTTTCACAAGTTTGCAGTTGTGATGCTGAGATTACACTAGCAACCTTACAATCACAAATATGAGGAACACCCAGCTGTCCAACAACTTCACAACCTACATACCGAGGTGTGAAAGGTCTCAGTTTGCTGCATTTTAAACCATACAGCTGACTTTGAATGATTAAGCTTGGTGTGTTGCATTCAGTTATCATCTTTACCTCATTTTCAAGTCATTTTCCAAAGCACAACTACATTTTCACCTTTGCGAACAGCTTAGTGCTGGAAAGGGGAACTGAGAGGTCTAGTTACACTGTGATGCATCACTGTCAGTTGGTTTTTACGTCCATAAACAGCTGTCCCGCATGCTTTAATATATTTAAAGTAAGCAAGGCTGAGCCATCTTTGTTCCTCTTTTAAGCCACTGTCCTTGGGATGCTGTGACCAAAGATTGCAGTGTCTACGCACAAATAATGGAAGATAAGCCTCGTCATTTTATGTACATTTTTATTCAGCTGTGTGTAGCGCAATATTGTCCAGTGTTTTATTCTACATTTATGTTAATGGTTTGAGCTCTTGTGATCAGTAAGTTTTCTGCTGCATAAGCTATCATTGAAGACACAGTCGCATCCGTGCGTGGTAGCAACTTTACATGGTGTGACCGCCCAATTTTTATTTGTGTTTTAATGAATGTTAATTTAGGCATAATGAAAATTAGAATCAAAGTCTACTCAGGACACAGATTTTTATGTATCAAGATCTTTTTTAAATAACAGATTGTACAATCAGCTGTTTGACCTGTGCTGGAATAAGGGACGTCTTCACAAGATAAGCCATACAGTGAAGCGAAATGCTAGCTCATGAAAACGAAGCTACGTCGTGCTGAACTACTATACTAGACTCTGTGCTTCTGCATTTCTGACTTCAGCAAGAGAATCTGGTTGAAATATTTTTGTATCGGTATACTTTTTAATTGAAAAATAAACAATATTCAAACTTATTTACAGCTTGTAGGTTCTTTCTTTTACAACATAACTTTTATAAATAGGATTGGTTTCTAACAAAACAGTTCTCTTGGTGTCACAGAATCCTCTATTGTTACTTTCCAACCTTTCCAAAAGTCTGGTGTCCCAGCAACGATTTCTGCGGCATCTGGACTTAATCAGTGAGTCCTCCATCAGATGTTGGGCATTGTCACTTTATGGTCCTCATCTGTTTCAATCCCAGCCTCCTCCTGATTTCAAACACATACACAAGATAAAAAGCGAAGACTTAGGTAACAGTAAAAAAAATAACATACTGACAGAGATCTAATGTTTTCATTTGGCAGTAAAACAATACACAGAATATTCTAAGGGAATGACTCACCAGAAACTGTTTCTTGCTTTTTGGATACCCCTCCAAAATAGCTCCAACCATATCAGAAACCTGGTAGGTAAAGAGACAAAAATTACTTAAAAGCTATGCTTGGAGTTTCATATCATGGTACAAGAGCCTTTCAAGCTAAATATCTGTATAGTTTAAGTTATATAGCACTATCACAGGTATTTGGTAAGACAGTTGAGACCACAGTATGCAGTTTCAATTTGTACATTAATGAACTATGGTGTTGATAACAAAAATAAATTGGAAATTAATGCACTTTCATAAAGGCATGCCTTACGTTGGTGTCATTAAAACTTAGCTGACAATTTGTCTCCTGGGCAGAATTTGAAGTTGTAAATGGGTGCTTTTATGGATCATTACCATTCTCTTTCTCTTCCTCCACTCTTTCACATAAGTCTCTCTCTCCTTGTAAACCTGAGGGGCAAGAAATACATTTGTCAGCAACATAAGCATAATATATTGTTGACTGCCCCAAGACAGCAGCATTATCTGTATAAACTTCACCTAATGAATCAAACATATTCCAGAGACGCTAGAAGGCTCTAGATTGGTCTTTTTGCATTACTTACAAAAAACGATTTAATGGGCAGAACACAACAATAAGGATGGCTTGGGGCCAGTGTGGGAGAGATTCAGGTCGGTGGATAGAAATGTCATTTGCACTGATTCGACACTACATTTTGTGTTCATTAATCATGTATAAGGCTGGCAAATGTTAACACTTGGCTTTCTGTCATGTATTGAATATTGTTGTAATATCAGCTGATTTAAATGTCACTAAGGTCATGTAACTACCTAAAGATGTCAAAATTGTGAGACTTTAGCTACGTTCAGACTGTCAGCTCAAATCTGATTTTGGTGTATATGCGATTGAAATCTGATCAGATTTAGCAAAAAAAATATGTTGAAAAAAATAAAATGCATCCTTTTTTGGTGAGTCTAAAACCAAGACCAAAAGATCAATAGACATTAAAGAAAGCTGTGATTTCGAACCTTCTCCCTCTCCTCAGGGGTCACGTGGTTTGTAGATGACTTGATTTTATCCAGCCGCTCTCTGTACCCAGAACACTCTGCCTGCAGCTCCTGGATCTGTGCCTTCATCTCTGCTGTGGTTAATGAGCTGTTCAACTCCTTCAGCTCTGTGGGCAAAAGATGAACTTTTTATCAAACACTGGCAGTTCAAACAATACATCTTTTCCCAGCAGCACATCTTGTCATGCACACCTGTATCCAGCTGCCTGCAGCTCTGCGAGATGGTCTGTACTTCAGCGCTGATCTCCACGATGCGACTGTCCATCTTCTTAAGTTCAGCATCGCTCACATCCGCAAACTGAGACTGAAGGGACAGAAAGTCAGGATGATTAACCAACGCTGGGTGAAACTCCATCCAATTATATTATATGAGGATTCACACCAACCTGATCTGCAAAGTAGATCTTCTGCTTTCCATAGACTTTCTCTTTAATCTTTCCCTCCTGTGCAAGCTGATCCATTGCTTTGACCACAGCCTGTGTAAGTGCAATGAAAAAAATAGTGGCGTTTAACATCATACACTCAATCAAACTGTAAAAATGATCACATACAGTGAATACCACAAAGAGCTCCTGAGACTCTTTAACTGCTAGACAGATGTCATCAAAACAAAACTGGACAAACGTGTTTAATCTGAAATGTTGCTTTTTACCGTTTTACCCAGACCACACTGCTTCTGTAGGTTGGTAAAAACATCCTGAGCACTATAGGGTCTGTTTTTCTCATTAAGGTAAGCGAGGATCTGTGCGACACCTGTGTGTATGAGACAAAGATGTAAATCTGATGCGTTATAGATGATTATTTTATAGCTTCGTTGTGCTATATCATTCATGAAATTACAACCAGATAAAGACATAAAATGTTCACCCGTGTACTTTAAAGAAGCATCGCTTACCTGAACTGTCCTTTTTGCTCATTGTTTATCCAGTCTAGATCTGTCAACGATCTCTGCACTCTTCTGTTGTTTACTTCAGTCAGCTTTCGCGCGCCAAGTTGAATTGTGGGTCTACCGATGATGACGCCACCTACGTCATCGAAGACGCCATTTTTATTTATTTATTTTATTTATTATTATTAAACCAGAGAAATATACAATAATATACAGAAATTTACATATTAATGCACAGAAAACACATGCCAGAGCGTACAAACCATTGATTCATTAATCAAAAACTGAATATTCTTTAAAAAGTCTTCCTTGCTTTTTTATTTATAATGTTCTCCAAACTGGTGCAGTAGTCCTTTGTCTCCTGAAGAAAATGAAGAAAATTTGGCTTGGATCCTGCACATTTCTTCTTGTGTAGCTATATGAAATTTCCCCAAAATAATAAACAGTTGTAGGCTACAATAAAAGTAAAATTATTATTTTTTTCATTGGAATAATACATACATATATTAAAATTATTTAATTTAAATATAACATTTGTTTTCCTTCTAATGAAATTTTCCACATCCACCCCAAAAATCTTTGTGTATACAATTACAAAACAGATGGACAATAGATTCTTTTTCCATTGAGCAAAAATCACATGAATAATCAATCTCTAAATTAAACCTCTCTAACACACTTTTAGCTGGATATATACCATGTAAAATTTTAAATGTAACCTCTTTTACTTTATTATTTAAACAGTATGCTTCACAAATACACCAAGCTTTTTTCCAGTTTATATTCCTAAATACACTGGTCCACAATAAGCTTTTATGAGTAGCTGTTTCACCAGTTATAATATTCCTAATATGTTTATTTGTACACGTTTCAAAATATCAATATCTCCTATAAATATGCTGCCTTTAACAAATATTGCCTCAGAAGAATCACTTCCACAAGCTCTTACAATACGTCAAATACAACAGCATACTCTTTTGGCATAACTGGAAACCCAAATTTATCCAAGAATTCACTATAAGATAATAAATTACCATTTGAATTTAAAAGTTGTCTAACTAACACAATATTATTTTCATACCAACTATTATAGAAGAGAGATCTATTTTTATATTGAATGCACCTATTATTCCAAATAATGTATTTATTTGGGGAAAACTTGTGCTTAAACACCAGCATCCAGGCCAATAAAGCTTGTTTGTGAAATTTAGCCAATTTGAGAGGCAGTTTTTCAATTTTAAAATCACATCTCAAAAGAAGATCTATGTCGCCCACCATGTCAAACACATGTTTTGGAAATGTATACCACATACTATCCTTTTCTTTCATGAATTTAATCAGCCAATTAATCTTGAATGTATTGTTTAAAGTTTCAAAACTAAGCACAGATAGTCCACCTTTGCTCTTTGGTTTACATAGAATTTCTTTTCTCAAATAATGGTGTCTATTTCTCCATAAAAAATTAAATAACATTGTTTCTAATTCTTTACATACATTACATGGCATATCTAAAGCTAAAGACACATAAACAGATCTTGATATCCCTTCTGCTTTGGATAGTAAGACCCTACCATTCAGGGATAAATCTCTTTGAAGCCAGATATTAAATCTTGTTTTTTGTTTTGTCAATTATTGGCTTGAAATTGAGCACACTGCATTCATGCTCATCTTTATGTATAATAACTCCTAAATATGTGACTGTATGTTTAATAGGAATACCATGTAATTCTGTTCAATTACATTCTTTAAGTGGAAACAGCACCGATTTATTTATATTCATTTTAAGACCTGATACTGAGGAAAACTCTTTAATGCAATTAATTGCTTTTATTATTTCTGAATCATTTTTAAGAAAAATAGTAGCATCATCAGCCAATTGACACAATTTAAATACTCTTTCAAATACTCTTATACCTTCGAACTCTGCATTTTTGTGTAATAAAAACAAAAATGGAGACAAAGGGCTACCCTGCTGTATACCTCAATCAATCTTAAATCTACCACTTGTACCCATTAATAATTTGACTGAACTATTACATCCATTGTAAATAGTTCTAACAGCTTTTTGGAAGTAATCTCCGAAACCAAAATGTTGAATACATTTGAACATAAACTCATGACTCACGGTATCAAATGCTTTGTAAAAGTCTATGAATAACATAAAAGAATCAGTTGGTATATAGCAATTATATTCAATCATATCTAAAATTAATCTGATATTATTACTGATATGTCTCCCAGTCATAAACCCTGACTGTTCTTCCTCAATGATCTCTTCTAGACCTTTCTTTAATCTTTTTGCAAAAACTAGAGCAAAAAGTTTAGCATCATTATTCAGAAGGGTAATTGGTCTCCAGTTGTCAAAGTAAAGTATATCCTTATTAGGCTTAGGAATAATTGTATTAAGTTCTTGTTTGAGAGTCGCAGGTAATTCCCCGCATTCAATGGATTCTTTAAACATGGCTGCTAAAAAAGGAGATAACTGACCACTGAACATCTTATAGAATTCACTGGTAAGCCCATCGTTCCCTGGAGACTTATCTTTCAAGCCTACAATACAATTTTTTACCTCTTCTAGACTAATATCTTTGTCACAAAATAATTTAAATTCTTCATCTATTTTCTTTGTTGTGTCAGAAATGTTACTCAAAAATAAATCTGTTTCTCTATCATTATAAGGGTCTGAAGTGTACAGATTTTTATAAAACTGGGTGACATATTCAGCGATATCTTTATTGTTTTCACATACTTTATTATTAATGATGAGTTTACGTATAGATGATAATTCTATTACGATTTTCTAAATTGAAAAAATATTTTGTATTTTTCTCACCTTGTTCCATCCACTTCTGTTCGAAGACGCCATTTGTGTGTTGATGAAAAAAATTGTATGACGTGTTGAATTTTCTTTTGAATATTAAATATTGTCTATGAATATGTTTTAAATAAATAAAAAATATATATCAATGTTTAGCTCATCTAAGAAATCACCAAGAAAAGACCTAAAACATTTTGTCATTTTGTCACTTTGAAACAAAGCCAAAGGATATATTTCTGAGTTTATGTATATAAAATTCACCATTAAAAATGATCTTTGCCAATGTAACTCTTCTACATCTTTCTCTGTTTGTTTTAGTTGATTAGACAACACTGATTTTATAAAATGGCATTATTAAAGATTGATCAATTGATAATCATTACAAGAATGCTCATAATATGGGAAAAAAAAACATTTGATCTAATGCAAGTTTTTTTCAAATAATCCCGGCTGTTTATATTTAGAAATGAATTAAAACAAAACAATTTGTCAGAACGACAAATAAAAAGTTGTAACAAATAACGGTTAGCCTATTTGATTATAATTTGTTCAAAAAATAATTTGCTGTAAAAGCAGGGCTATGATTAACCATGTTCTTTCACTACTTTATTTTAATTACATACAGAACTGTGCAAAAGTCTTTGGACACCAGTAGATGTTTTTTTTTTAGCAATGGTATAATGACCATATGTATTTATTTCTCAGTCTCTTTATAAGAATATAACCAGAAAATACAGGAAATTTGTATTAAAAAATGGCTTTTATAGGCTAAAGTGGCAAGTATTTATTGACCTCCCCCTTACACTTGAGCAATAGCAGGAACTGGCTCTCTTAAACCTAAATTGAACGGAAAAGGACTGGAAGGCCAAGAAAACTTTCAAAATATGATGAGAAGTTTCTCATGTTTCTTATTTGACAAACTGAAAGTCCAGGAGGTCACACTAAAAACTGATTTTTGCTTAAAGAAGCCATTTTGTTCTAAATTATTTTATATTTTGTGTACATATTTCCTTTATTTTCTGTTTGTATCTTAATAAAGAGAGTGAAAAATAAATATGGATGGTCATTAAAACATTGTTAAAACAACAAAGCTGGTGGTGGCCTAAGACTTTTGCACAGTACTGTATTTATTTTTTATTTTATTTTAATTATATTGCCTTTCACTACTGATTTGTGGTAATCTTGTAATATTGTATAGAGAATATTTAAAAAAAAAAAATCTTATCCAAATTTGTATTTCTATTATAATAACAGTCCTTATTATTACAAATTATAGACTAGAAGCATAATTTTGATTAGATCAGTAGGTCACAAAATAACCATAAAATTCATCAATAACTAATTAAAAAGACCACACATTTTACTTAAATAATATATTCATTCATCTGTTTATTGTCTTGCACATCAAGTTATCAAAATCAATTACAGGGAATGGAAGAAGGAAATACTACTGAACAGAAATAAAAGTCACTGACATTACAGAATCCAGCTACAGAAAGACTCCTGTAAAAATGCTCACACAAAGAAAGAAAAGATGAGTGATTCTGTATTTTGCATTTGCCTCAACATGGCAGACTGCTAACTGATTTATATTTAAGTCACTAACATCAATACAACATCAATAGATGACGCTGGGCATAATTTTGTTTCTATGTATAAACCACCACTTCATTGTCCCAGTTGAATTGCTGGTGACTTTTGTTTAAATTGACCATAAAGAGGTGAACAGACAGGGTAAAATGGCCCGATATTTCCTCCACCAAATGGTAATCACACTGACACACTTACAAAAAAAAGAAGAAAAAAAAAGAAGCTTTTTTAAAAAATAAATATGGACTATTTATCAAATCAATCAATTTTCAGAAAAAAAAAAAAAAAAAGTTTTATGAATTGCCATCATCCACAACAGAAAAGTGTGTCCATATAAATAGTAAAGCATTAATTATAATGATAAATAAACATCAAAGTAAAAAGGGGGAAAATATGCATTATACTTTAACCATTTTCAAAAAATAAGTATCCCACAAATGTCACATATAACACATTAATTACCTCAAAAAAAAAAAAAAAAAATCAAACCTTTCACAATCAAATCTTTTTAAACACAGCAATCCAAAAAAATATCAGCAATTCAAATTCTTAGGGCTCACAACCAAGCAAAAACGAAAAAAGAAAAGGGGTTGAGTAAAATCACAGCAAAGTTGCAAAAGATGAAAAACTCCAATAATCATTACTAACTCTTCTAACCCAACTCAAGTTGGCTGGATAAAGTAAGACTTGTGTTTGAAATGTAATAAACAAACTGGAATAGCAGGAAGTGGCAGACCATGAAAACATTGATGAGAAAGATAAGCTGCATCATTTTATTTCCTCAACGCTCCAATACTTTAAATTAAAATGAGAAAACAAATTGTATGCTTGGAAAAGAGAAAACACTTCACTGATCTCTAGTAACAGGGCCTTTTTATTGGTACAGCAGTTTCCTGGTACGTTTCCTACTTTCCAGCATACACAATGATCAAAGCTCAAAGACGGGTCTTATCAGCATTGGGTCAAAAACAGAAAAATAAAAACCAAAAAGGGTCAGCATCTACTAAAGAAACAGCAAATAAAACAGCAAATTCAACTCATTTAACCACCAGCTCCATCATAGCACAAGAAAGGAGGTTTCTCAAACCCTTTTGTGCTTTAGTAATGTTTTGGATGTTAGGCTTTGTTCTAAATCTCATATCAGACCAGACCAGATGAGAGGGTGCAGAGGTGATCTACAGTTTTCCTGCTGCTACCTGTATAAAAAAGTTCCTGTATAAAGTCAGAACGGTTAAAGGTGTTTTTGAAGAGAGGAGGCTGCGTACGAACAGGTGGCAGTTACAGCCGAATGTCTTGTTTGAGGTAGTCATTAGAAACAAAATCAATGTATTGCCGTTAGATCCAGATGAACAGCATTGCCGAGCTGTTAAAAAAGTTGATGTTATGTTTCGTTTTTATTTTTCATTTTGACTGACGAACAGATGAAAAACAGCCATTTGAAAGTCAATTTACTGTAAATTTGCCCTATTTTTACAACAGGAAAGAGTTACTGTCATTTATTAACCCTATTCCTTGGTTTTCAAGTAATACAGAAAGAAAATCCAGCCCACATGAACTTACAAGTTAATGTCATTGTGGTGAGCCAAATGACATAAAAAATGTTGTGACTACTTAATTTTAAAAGCGTGCTGAGTTTAAAATTACCTATATAATTGATATATATTTTTTCATATTATTCCTGATTTAGGAATATGCATTTTCATTGCCATCAGATAGACCTGATGAAAAAATGTGTAGCAAGTATGTATTTAAAAAAAAAAAAAAAAAAAAAATGAAGTGTGGAAAAAAGCTCACGAGCAATTGTAAATACATGGAAAAGTGAGATGACCTGACTGCTGTTTATTACTTAGTAACCAAAAGCTCACGTCTCAGTCTTAAACGGATAGTTCACCCAAAAAGGAAAATTTTGTCATCGTTTACTTTTTCTCATGTCGTTCCAAACCTGTATGACATTTTTTCCTGTGGAAAAAAAAAAAACATTCAAAGTGTCTTCTATGTTCCACAAAAAAAATTTAAGTTATACAGGTTTGGAACGCCATGAGGATGAGTAAATGAATGCTTGTTTTGGGGTGAACTACCAATTTAATAACATGAGATAAGGCTGCGGCCCTAATATGTCACTGCTACCTCTTCAGACTCCTCTGCTAAACGATGTCTTTGACTGCAGATTTCACAATACAGGCAACTTAATATTTGTATACATTAATGGTCTTGACTCAGCATTGATGGTGGAATGTCTGATTTGGTCCCATGTGTTATTATTGAAGACAAAAACAATACAGTCTGTTTGAAAAAGAAAGATGTGAAAGATCTATAAGACTTGAATGTAGTTTGCTGGCTTATAAGAAGTTAAAGAGATTTCGGATCATTTTAAATGTTTCTGATTGTTGTCCTATTGCTTAGCCTACAAAATAAATCGGAGTCTTTCACACACAAGTTTCATAAATGAGAGAGGACACGGAGGAAGCTCACGGAGCATAAAAGGAGAAGATTACTTCACAGTGATATCAACTGCAGCCAGTGAAGGAGACCTGGCAAGAGAATCTAATATTACATTAACAGTGCAAAACAAACACACTCTCTCTCTGTCTCACTCACTCAGATAAATTGAAAGCATCTCAGTAGACATTCAAATCAACACTGCAAACAACTTCTACTTGGATCAAGGTGCAAGGACATGAGGAGCAGACAGATGGAGGGAGTATCTGTAAGATGGGCTCACTGTGGCTTCCCCAGCAAGTTGGACAGGAAACTTGACCCTTGGTTCCTGTTCTGTCCCCCCTGCCCCCCTCCAACAGGATCCAACTGGTTCAGCTCGGACTGATCCAACATCTCAAAGTCCTCTCCATCAAAATCCAGGTCTGTGTCCAGCTCCGAGCTCGACTGCTTCCTGTATGCCCTTGGAGCTGCTCCTGCCCGTGCGCCGCTCTCTCTCCGAGGACCTTGCGGTGGCCGGGGCTGCATGGCTCCTGCGATGGCTGCCTGGATCATGTTGCTGGCGAAGACCCCTGCCAGGTTACTAGCGAGGTCAGAGGTAGTATTCAAGGAACCGAGGGAGATCTCAGGGTCGAGGTCTTCCTGATCAGAGTCCATCTGGGTGTCCAGATCCAGCAGGGCAGAGGTAGAGCCACGAGGGCCTGAGAACGCGGCTGAGTTGAGACTGGGCAGCCCGATGCTGGCATCATCATCGTCCTCCATCAGGGTGGCATCTGGGTTGATGGAGGGAAAGTCTGGGAGCCCACAGGCAAATGATTCCTCTGGATCACTGTGCCTGTCTAGATCTATTCAGTGAATAAATAAAAATAATACATGTGTCAATGACGTGACTAATTTTTGTCCCTATTTACTAATTAACTCAAAAATAGGCATTCAGAAGTTTGGGGTCAGTAAGATTTTTAAATGTTTTTCAAAGTCGTCTCTTATGCTCACTAAGGCAGCATTTTTTTTTAAAATACAAAAATACAGTAAAAACAGTAATATTGTGAAATATTATTACAATTCAAAATAATATTTCTAAACTATTTTACAATGTAATTTATTCCTGTGATCAAAGCTGAATTTTCAGCATCATTACCCCAGTCTTCAGTGTCACATGATCCTTCAGAAATCATTCCAATATGGTGATTTGATGCTCAATAAATATTTCTTAGGCTGAAAACAGTTGTGCTGCTTAATTATTTTGTGATATTAAATGTTTTGTCATTTTAAAATGTCCTTACTGTCACTTTTGATTAATTTAATGTGTTCTTGCTGAATAAAAGTGTTAATTTATTTAAAAAAAAAAAAAAAAAAAAAAACTGACCCCACATTTTTAACAGTATTATGTTACAAATGGAATTCATACATACAATAACTTTAATATACCTCTTTAATGATGCACATGTTTTTAATTTCTGAATTCAAATTTAATTTTAATATTTTGTTTTGGTTCATTCAGTTTTTCAATATTTATATTCAGTTTTTCAATATTTTGATATTTATGAATTAATATTTGCAAACGATTTACACTTAAAAATAAGGAGTTTCATTAAGATGTTTAAACTCATGTGTATTCTTTTCACTTGATGGTTGCACCACAAGAGTCATTAAACTACAACTTTTCTTTAAAATGCTAAAAGGTTTTTCAAAACTATATGAAACCGAAATGAATACAAAGAGAAGTTTTCTAAGAACTGATATGTTTTAAACTAGATTTTTCCTTCCTTTACTTTATTGTAGACACTCTTATATGTCATTGACCCACATAGAGAGAATGAGAGGAGAGATAAAGAGTAGAAGAGCTGAAGGTGTCTTACCCTCCGAGCCCTCTGTGAGGGGCGTTTGACCCCTGGAGAGGTTAAAGGTGCCGTTATCCATGTACGACACCTCTGCATCCGAGTGCTCAGAATCAGTCAGTGCCAGTTCCTTAGCAACCAATGCTTCATCAAACTAAAGTTGCAGAATATTTAGAGAAGAAAAAAAAACCCAATGAAATCTTCCAACTTGCTTTATACTGTCATGAACCCCTACAGATCTTCTAACCTCATAAGTCATGACCATGCAGCTGCACTAAATCCCCATGTTATAAATAACTGGGCTCTGTTTCTAGGCTCACCGTTGGGCAGAATGCAGCCAGTTCCTCCTCACTGTCACTAGCATCATCTGAGGTTCCACTCCTGATGGGCTTACGAAGAACTGCAAATACAGAAGAGTTTATCAAAACTTCTGAAAGCTGTAATATGCTGTAAAAGAGAGATCACAGACTCTTCATGTCAACAAAAAATATATCAACAAACATCAAGGAAAGTTTTTTGCATTGATTTGTAGAAAAACAGGTAAAATATCTAAATGAGCCAGTGGTTTGGGAGACATGGGCATCAGCTAAACAGCATTTCCATCTGCTCTTGCATCCTACAGCAAGAAATTTTGCAGGCGAAATCTAGTCATTTAAATAGGAATCCACACGATGTGGAAGATTTACCCAGCACACAGAATTTGCATCAGGTTCAAAATTTTCATGTAAATTTGAAAAGACTACAGAATTTTGTGACTGCTCCTTAATGGCCTGTTTAAACCTGGTCACTTCTTGTGTTTTCTCTGACCTGACAGCTATTGGATTGGGAAAATACCACGTGTAAATGCCCTCCGAAATGCATGAGAGACAGATTTAAATCCTATCGCTCAAACCAAAACCGAGGTGCTTTGAGACACATTCCAGACGAAACTGGGCAATTGTAAATGCATCTGGTTGTTGAAGCCACATACTTTACTCCTTCCAAAATGTTAAAAAATAAAAGTGTGAAAGTGCGTTATAGGCTACTTTCTCCTGGTAGCCAGATATGACAGTGCTATTGCAACATGCATCACCACAGATGAGTAGCCTATCTCTTCAGCAAGCCAACGAGCATTCTGAAGCTCATGTAGTGAGACTAAATTATCTTACCAGTGCTAATGCTGCTTTCTCTCTAACTGCAGTCTTTGATCTTGACAATAGATGATAAATAAACTGCAGCTCATATCTGTTGCTTTCGTTGACATGTTGTGAAATTTGCATATAGTGCGGGAATTGAAGACAGGATTTATATTTGTTTTGCGGAGACCAATTTATGTGGCCAAGTGTAAATGGAACAGTTTTAACAAAACAGATAGCTATCCGATCAGTAAAAATGCATGAAGTGACCAGGTGTAATCAGGTCCAATGGTACAAGAACAATCCAGTCCTTAAAATATAACTCTAAAAATGCAGAAACTGTTCTCAGCATGACCATCCGCACCTAGTCAGATCTACCATGTACTTACACTGGTTGTCTAAAGGCTTTGACATCATGTATCCTTTGGTGCTGAAGTCCAGCCACTGCAGGGCTGGCTCCAGCTTCACACATGTACGCTGCCACAGCCGATAATACAATGCCAATGGGCACAGCAACACACCCAGCACTGAATAAGAGAGAGAGAGTAAATATTTTGCAGTTGTTAAGGCACTGGAGAAGATGAGTAAGCCCTAAAGGATTTCTGCTACTCACAAGCCACGTATGAGAGCAACAGTCCAGGGACGCAGCGCCCCACCATGGCCACTAAGGTGAACAGGCCACAAACCAGCAAACAAAACTGCAAAAGAATGGAGTTTTAGGATTTGATAAACATTTACCATTAAAACAAAACCCTTTGTATCTTAAATTAACAATATAATAATATACAAGTCATAAAAGCAATAATAATAATTATAGGCCTTATATGGCATGTAAAAACAAAATACATTGTGGTTGGTCACTTTACATGTTTACATGCTCAGAAAGTCTCTTCCTGTTTAAGAGGGCGGTTCTTTTCTTGAGTAAGCTGCAAACTGGGCCAGACGTCCAATGTCCGGGTACACAAGACTATAGACCTGATAATATGACTATGCAATTGTAAAAGTTGATTTTAAAGTCCCCCTGTGGTGAAAATCAAGTTTTTAATGTTGTTTATATGTCTTTGTGGTGTTTTTAATATGCTTTAAGACAAACCATGTGCAAATTCATTTCTCAACACCATTGCTGAGTATTTTCTCCTTAAAAATGCAGTGAAAAAAAAAAACAGTCTCAAAAACGCAGTTTGACATCGCTGGTGTCTGTGACGTCACAAACCACCTTGTATCCAATCACATCAACGTGCCGGTGGGATTTAGCATATCATTAACAGCGAACTAGCAAGGGAGTCTCGAGAGAAGCCAGGTTATCCCGGTATATTTTTCTGTTGATATGAAAAATCGGGTAGATATAGTAATATAGCGGGTGTTTTACAATGTTATCATGAACTATATGCCTTTCTCCAATGACATTCTAAGTTGTTCAAAGCGTTTCTAAGGATACTAATTTTCAGAAGGCAGCTGTCTGACTCTGACATGGCAAACGGGAACATGGTTTATGTAACATTAGCAACACATTATTAGCTGTTTGATAACGTAGTCAAGCAAAAGGTTAATCATACTAATTACCATTATGTGTCCGACGTTGTAAAGAGCGATACTATTGTGAAGCGTTTACCTCAGTAAGTTGAGCGAGTGGATCTCTGACCTGGTGTGAGTGAGTAGAGGCGGGGCTAATTAGCATAATTATAGATCTGTGTATACAAAGGGTACGTTTACACGACAACGATATGCTTAAAACAGAGAAGTTTTTCCTTTGAGTTTTCTGCGTACAGACAACATCATTGTCAAAACAATCCCCATTCACACGGATCTGCAAAAACAACTAAAAACGCTGTATTCTGCTGCCAGGCCATTAGATGGCGATGAAACACCATAGATTGAACATGTAATACGCATGTGTATGATGATGTTTTTTAGTTGAAAACGGTGTCATGTAAACAGCCCTAAATGAAGCAAGGGTGTACAGTTACATTCAAGCTATTTAAAGGCATGAAGACATTTTTTTTTTTTTTTACAGGAATTTTTTTTTTTTTTAAATATGTCATTTTGGTTTTTAAGGGATAAAAAGTATTGACTACAGGGGGACTTTAACAGTGTTGCTGGTTTGGGAGTAATCTCACCTTCCCTGGATTTTGCCGTTTGAACTGCACAATATCTGTTGCACAGGACGACCCCGTAACCCAAATCTCAGCAAGGTGGTGGCATAATTCAGGCACACTCAAAGTCCCAGGTTGCACCAGACCCCAGCTGTGAGCCAATCAGAAAAGAACAGAGTGAATTAACAATTAAACAATTTTGCATCAAAAACCTCAGAGTAAATAAATACACCAGACATTACCTTTCATTCTCACTCTCATCTTGTCTTTTAACTGCAAGAGACCAAAAACAAACAATTTCAGGCACATTTGTGAGTGTTAGAAGACTCAGTTATTACTAGTTTTTAACCATTTGCTTAATTACATTTTCACTTCCTTTAAAAAGATGAGCGTATTGACAAGTTCTCAGAGAGTAACACTGACTTTTTAGTTTTAGTTCTATTAAAGACTTTCCAGAGTGTAGATCAAATGCTAACAAGCCACTGTGTATCGGCTTCGGCTACATGCATAATATTGATTCAGGTCGATATTGTGCACCTCCTGGAAATGAACTGCTAGGAAATGTCACTTTCATAACTCTCTAGGAGCTGAGTGAATGGAAAGAGAGAAAATTAAACTTTAGTGGGTCACAGCACAGACAATAAAGAGGTTTTTAATTACAGCCAGTATGATTAATATTAAGATAGACAGATGGAAGACAGATAAGACTACAAGGTCTTAGAAACGTGGGTAGCAGTTGTACACAAGCAAGAGAGGAAGGTCAATTTTACCTCTGATTTTAGGCCAGATCTTATTCCTCCATGTATCGACACAAACAGCCAGGGCCAGACCTGATGCCAGCAGAAAGAGCAACCTCAAAGAGCTCAGAGCAAAAAACCTGAGAAGAAATGCAGTGCGAAGAAAACAACAATTACAATGTGCACTTTATTATGAAACACTAACTCTGTTGTGGACTCTCTGACAAAAACCTCGTGATGACACCTGTCATGCATTTATCATGCCGAATGTATGAACCCTTTGTTCCACAGGTGTTTCCGGTCCCAGTGTCTTCCTGTGCAAATCTCAGAGACGGCATGTGCTGCAGGAGCAGTTGTGATTTCTGACAGTTTCACAGCAGCACAGCTAATTACTGTTATCTGCAATATTACTTGACCAAAAGGTGAGCCGGCCCTGAGACCAAGCTGAACCGATCTTTCTGTGTGAAATAAGACAGCAAATGCTGTTTGATGACTAGATCAAACAACAAAACCACATGACCAGTCAAAAAGCATTACAACCAAATTTAAGTGGACGTGAAATGTTCTGAGATGGTGGCGATACTTTATTTCTGAATGGACTGGACTGTGGGTGGAATATGTTTCTTAATGGCAAGATCTAACTAAGGCCTGATATTAAATGAGAAGGCAGATTTTCTCATTTAGTGAATGAAAGAAAAACTAATATCTTTCAACATTAAAAAATTAAGTTTTAATCGGTCAGTGTATTAGGTATCCATTCTCCAAGATAAATAAATGCCTCTACAGTCACAAAAATACCACAAGCGGTGTTCCTCTGCTGCTCACTGAAGCAAATAAAAGGAGATAATAAGATCAGGGGGAATATTTCTCTGATGGAGAGGGTGACTGCACTAAGTGAATGAAGACTTCATGCCTGAACAGAAGAAAAAGAGAGAGAGACATCCAGCCTATGACAACTCTGTCTTCCCTGCACAGCTTTCCTTGCTGAAGCATTTCAACTAAAGCTTTTCAGACTTTATAGCATTTAGTCAGCATGAAATTTCATCAGTTTTACATCTTTACGGTCACATATATCTAAAAAAAAAAAAAAAAAAAAAAAAAGAAGAGACGGCGCCAACCCCTGCGAGGACTTCAGACGACGCAAACTCTTGATCAACATGCACCATTCCAAATTTTGGTATATATCCTAATCATTAACATGTATTCATTACTTCCATGAGCTCATTGTTTCTACACAAATTTGGACACAAATTATGACACAAATTATGACACTAAATTGTAACGTTGACATGCATTCTCTGTAAAGCTGCTTTGAAACTATATGTATTGTGAAAAGCGCTATACAAATAAATGTGAATTGAAATTGAATTGAATTAAAAAAAAGAAAAGAAAAAAGATCATGACTTTATCCATCAAAGATTGATCTGGATAGTGAAAGTGGGTGTTACATAGCAGAATGGAGCCTGAATGCAAGTTTGCATAACAAATGCTTAAATAGCTATTTGGCTATTGATGATTATTATTATTATTATCAGTAGAAAAGGGAAGTAATTTCACAGGAAAAGCATGTTATTACATTTTGATTAAATATTACCAAGACAAACAATTATCTTTGTAATAACATGATGCACAGATAAATCACTCATAATAAGACCAGGATGTGCATTAGGAAAGTAAATATGATCCATTATGAATTTATATTGACTTCAGAAGCACAAATGTCATAGTGTGTACACACAGCCATGTTAGGCTGGCCTGAGAAAAGTCTTAAGGCATGAGCCAGATCAGTAAACCTGATTTCACCAAGTACAACATGTTCCTGGATCAACATCTTTGTTGATCCTGGAACAACATTCCAATCAACCAATCAGATTTGAGGGACAAGTTTACAGTTTATGTGAAGTTTAGGCTTACAACCAGGGTTGGGTGCTTCTACATCAGTGTTATTCACTTGTCATTTTAGGTATAGCTTATGGGTAGGGTTAGGCTTAGGGTAGGGTTAAGACTAAACTTTGTCATTCTAGGAACATGACTTACTTGGCAAAATCACAGTGACCAACAAGATCACACCACTGTAAGACCAGGCCCAACCAACCGGTTTGGGAACATAGTGCATTTATAGGAGGTGGAAGATAGTCTATTCAACAGGCAACATACATAGGACACATACTACTGGTTAATGTCAATAACAAACAAACAAACAAACAGTGCAAACATATCTCTGCTCAACATGCATTAGTAAAAGCAGTCAAACATGGTACCCAATACAAAGTTCTGTGCATCACACCTCAGTAATTCACAAATGTAGTCAAGTACATTTGTGAATTAGTGTGTTACAAACACAGCATTGTGTTTACAGTAGCACCAACACAGCCAGGGCTGTTTCCCAAAAGAATCGTAAACCCAAATTGATCGTGGAGACCTACGTTCAACTGAGCTCACGATGCTTTTTGGAAACGTAGTCCAGAGCTTACTGTCTAAATATAGGCACCCAGTCTGACCATCTGTTTCTTATCTTAAATTAAAAGGTTAAAACAAGACAACAAGCAAGCAAGACACGTATGCATCCAGATAAAACAAGAAAGGCTTAGACAAGATCCTCAAAATGTTCATGAATAATGTAAACGTTTCAACTGAAAGCACCGGGTTGTAAACAGAACCCGAGTGGAGATAAATCCATGGAGATAAAGCTCATCCACTCACCAGAACATGACGTTGGCGGCCGTGTACAATAAGACGCTGTGAAAGGGTCTCTCCCACAATAATACAGACTGCAGATAGGTGAGCAGGCGCTCGTGCGGTCCCAACCGCTCAAGCAGCCTTGATTTCACCGCGCGGAGCTGCTCGTGCCTCTCGCTGGAGCACGAGCCGCTCCTGAGGCCGACGCTTGAGCGCAGCTTCATCGAGCAACCGCTCCCTTCAATCGCGTCTTCCGCTCCACCCGTATGAGCCATACTTGCGTGTTTAAAAAAAAAATGTGACGGCAAAATACCAACAAAATCTACAATAAGTCAATGCTAAAAAATAAAACCCGTGCTTTAGAAATGATTTGGAGATCGCGAGCTAGCTTAGCCTGAAGCCGCTCAGCGCAGAGCAAGTGTAGGCAGACCTCGAGTGTTCAAGAGGCTGCTGCCGTCGATACGGAACAAATGGGAAATAAAACCCATTATTGGGTCTAATTTGCTATATTAATACGTTTAAGGGTCTGCACAGGTCCTCTTTAGTGTTGTCACCGTGCAGCTGTCATGTCCAGTCGTTGTTTTTGTCGCGGGAGCAACAGAGAGAGAGATATGGAGGACGGGCTTGATCTGGCCAATGGCATCAGGATTACAGTCAGAGCTGGTGAATAACAACCAACACCTATCAGCGAACTCTCGCTTCTTCAGATGCCTTCACACATCATTCATAAATTACTTTCCAAATGTCCCATTGTTTTTATTCTGTTATAAAAGGATGTCGTAACTGCAGATTGATGTAAATTCTACTAATAAATCAAACAGCTATTTGGATTATTGGCATAGTAAGTACAGTGTATAGCTTAAGTTATAAGCAACGTTTGTGTGGTCATTTAAAGTAGGTTTATATATATATATATATATATATATATATATATAATTATTTTTATTTTTTTGAGTACAATGATAATATACTATAAAAGCCAATTATTTAATTATTAAAACAACATTTAATAATTTTAATATATATATATATAGATATATATATATATATATATATATATATATATATATATATACAGGGCTCGATTAGTCTTTTTCACACTTCCGGGTTTTTAGCTTCCGGCGCCGGGTAAAAGTTTTTCCGGTAACAGTGATAGATAGCCGAGCCTAAGAACCAGTTCGGGAATCAAAGTGTTTTTACGAATTAAATGTCATGAAAATGTTTGAACGGTCTTGGTGATTTATTGGTGAGACTACAGAGCTCTCATTAAGAGCTACATTTATGACCTAATTCGAGGTGATGGCGCTTAAATTGGTTATATTCTCTGTTTGGCGCGGCTGTGCATTATCACTCCATTTTTCAGGCTAGACTAGCCACGTGCTGTAAAGACAGTGCCTGCGTCTCAGTGTGCATACTATCCATCCTAAATAGTAGGCTATGTGACATTAGTAATATTCAATACTATTAGGGTGGATAGTATGCACATTGGGATGCAGGGAGTGTTTTTCGCGACGTGCTGGGGAAATGATCGGCTGGCAGTTCTCTTATCACGCAGACCTCCTCTGATTCATAATGAGAAGCAGAACTGCTCACACCCTGGATATTTCTGGATATATATATAAACACTTCTGTCATCTCTATGATATTTCATCTCATTCACTCATATTTTCCTGTCGTCATCATCTTTAAGTCTGTAATATGCACATTATTACAAACCCATAGTAGTTGTTGCAATATTAATGCAAAGACTGATAGTTGTGTACAGTGTGGTGTTGGAAATGAATTATGTCTTAGTTTAATCATTTTAATCGTTCGGGATTAGATATAACATGCTTGAATGCGGGATGAAATGTCATGAGATGATATTTTTTAAAATGTATTAAACTCACGACAATATTATATCACGACTTTATATCCCGCATTGAAGCGTAAATTGGGAGTTTAGTTTTTTATGATTATATTATATAAATAATGTTCGTCGTATGGTGATACGAGCAGGGGAATTGCTGAATGAGTAGCTGCATAGCCTATACTGTATGACAGCGGGTGAAATAATCTCAGATAGCAAAATTTGTCTGGCCCACTTCTGGGCCACATCCTTGCTTCAATTCCGGCCCAGTTCTGGCTGGGTCCCTGGCCCAAAACCGGTCCACACACTGAAAACCGACACAAACAATTTCCTCTGGCTCAGATGCAGCCCACACCCTGTAAAAAGACTCTTATTTATTGATGTGGCCCAGATCTGGCCAGCACACTGAAAATGTACTTAAATTGTTTTATGTGGCCCAGGTCTGGCCCAGGCACTGTAAGACAGATCTGGCTGAGATTCGGCTTGGTCCTCGGGCCAGATGTGGTCCAGAAACTGCTAAATGTTATTCAATTAAGCAGTGAAACACATTCAAACATTTAAAAAGATTAAGGCATTTTATTATAAAATTAACAAATACACTGTAAGTATTAACAATGAATACACTATAAACATTTATTAACAACATACATTTTTAACCACTAATACTAAGTTAATTATTTACTGTATATTATTAAATGAAAAACAACATCCTTTCTCACACATAAAAACTCTTTAACAATAATTTCCAAATTTCAAGTTAGGTCACCTTCACATAATGCTTTATACATTACAGTTTGTTTCAAAGCAGCTTTATAGTGTTCAACTGGAAAATAATTCAATTATGCAAACAGAATTCAATTCTGTAATGTAGCAAAAGCACGTGCGCTGCTTTTGAACACTTTTCCTATGGCATGCTGTTTTAATGTTTTAACTACAGTGAGGATTGCTTGGTGCATGATAATTACGCTTTAAATTGTGTTCTAAATAGCAGAACTCATGTTCTGAGAAAATATTTTCATGCGAATAATGATCAATGATGCGCACTTCGTCTAAGCAGATAGCTTAGCAACATAATGGCATTATGACAGACACTGAAAGAGTCGCTTGGTGATCGTCTGACGAGTAGCTACCTTTAAACAGTTACAGCATGATAAACAACAATAATAATAAATTCTAGGTTGTTTAAACCCAAATTTGGGGTCGAATATGGACAAACCCAACCATTGGTTTACATATTTTTAATTACATTTTTAACCCGGTTGTTTGTCCATTTTGACCCAAATCAACAGAGTGAAGAAGGCAGGTAAACATACGAAAATACATAGCCTAAATAACTGTTTTTAAAGTAGGCCTCCCTGAGTCACACAGCTTGTAATACCGAACAGGAATGTTTATTTCTTATGTACATTAAACCATGCATAAGAACGTTTTGATTATTGATGTGTACCAACACAAACCGAAAGTTACATGTCATCATTGGTCATTTCTAACGAAACACGGTGGAGACCTGGACTGGAGTTATTGCTTTATGACTTGCTTATGAATTTACTGCTTTGTCTAGAAGACTAAATAAGAAATTGAAAATGTTACAAAAATACATAGTCTACTTTCTTGTTCTTGGCACTTTTTGTCTGTTCCAGAAGGATAGTTTTGTTTTGCAGCCATAGCCATGTCAAGACGCATATGTTATTATCTGCCGCACTGCATGATGTCCAATTTCGAAACAGTTATTGAATCAATATAAATCATTATTAAAATATTTCCACATGACTCCGCCAATGTTTAGTAGACACCACACATATTTTTGCATTTTATAAAGAAATATTCACGTTATGGTAAATTATCGTCATGTTTATTTTATACAGTGATGAGCAAGGGGGCCCCCTGGTGGTTCGGGGGCCCTACGCACCCTGCGTAGCTTGCGTATAGGGAGGATCGGCTCTGCATGTATGCACAATCTTCTGCTGACTGGGTTTTATAAAGATAATTTTGTGCAGGTTCTGGCGTACGCATGGTTTTATAAATCTGAAAACTTTTGTGCATACGGAAAATCTGGCTTTTATGCGTACGCACACTTTTAGGATGAAATCTACGGAAAGTTTTATACATGAGGCCCCTGAACAACACTAAGAAGACTTACCTTGCTTCCACCCTTTCAATTTGCTGCCAGTTGCAGCCACCTCTTCATGGTCCCCTCATCCTCCATTTCAGCAGGGTTTCTCTGAACTGCAGCTTTGAAATAAAGGAATACATATTGTTAGGTCATTGTTACGACCTGCGTTTTTGTATTTGGTATGTGGCTGTTTTCTTTTCCCTTTTGTTTTGTTAGTATTCTAATAGGTCGTTCAATGATGATTTCCACTCTCTCTATTGGCGGTTCAGAAGAGGCGTGGTCTTTATAAGGACGCTGTCGGCGTTCAACATGGAGCTCATTCTTGGTTCGGCCGCGTTTGGGTTGGGAGCTCCTGGATCCCTCCTCCGGCCGATGATCAAACTTGCTACCTTCTAGTGAAAGTGTGCCTTTTATATAGCCCTTAAAGTTATCTCTTAAGAACGTGGAGCGTAGGGGTGTCCTGCCTATTTATTTTGATAACTTGGTTTGTACTTTGTTTTTCGTTAGGGAGTTAGGGAAGGTAAATGTATTTTATTTTTATGTTCACTTAGGATATTTAATCCCTCCCTCCTTTCCTTTCTAGATTTGTTTTGTTTGTTATTTTTGCCTTTGGATACCCCGAAGAAATGCTCTCTTTCACTTGTTATGTTTATCCTTAATAAATTTAATTCTTTTCATTAATTAGTTTTGTGCATTTGTTTGAATATCGACCGGAGTGATTTGAAATGGGATTCCACTACCACAACTCTGTTTTTTTATTATGCCCGCTTGGAGTTTTCGATTTCCCCTAGACGCGGGACGTAATAATTGGGGGCTCGTCCGATTCTTTTTCTGATTTGGAAATTCGTTCGATGCGAACTACGAAGTTTGCGGCTTTACTGGTGAGTACAATTTATATATTTCTGTATGTTTTGACTGGCAGTTTTTTCATTGGGTGGTGGGGAAGTAGTAGGTCGATACATATGGAATTTAGTATAGAAGCGTTTAAACAGGCTCCTTCACGTGAAGTCCTGGAGTCATGTCGGAAAACTGATTTGTTTTTGATCGCTGATTTTTATGATATTTCTCTGTCAAAAACTGCTAAGAAAAACGTAGTGCGAGATGTAGTTGACGCGGCGTTAGTACAGCAAGGTATTTTACATCCTAGGCCTAATGCTGATGTTGGTATGAATGGGGCAGGTGACGAAGTTAACGTTGATGCTTCGGGGTCTGATCCTATGTTGCGTTCACTTAGTGGTGTGAACTCGGAGGATTTAAAATTAGCGATCCAGTTAAAGCAGTTAGACCTGGAGATTAAACGTCAGGAGCACACTACTCAACTTTTACGTTTTAGGCAATGCGAATTAGAGACGCAATCTGGCCGTGTGTCGGTAGGTTCAGTTAAGTCTCACATTGCAGCACCCTCTAATGTCGATACCCCTCCACCTTTTGTGCCTTTGT
Organism: Mylopharyngodon piceus; assembly: GCA_039654765.1. Taxonomy (NCBI): domain Eukaryota; kingdom Metazoa; phylum Chordata; class Actinopteri; order Cypriniformes; family Xenocyprididae; genus Mylopharyngodon; species Mylopharyngodon piceus. The sequence continues at coordinate 19,445,850 of CM077457.1, forward strand.
CTGGAACCTCTGGTAGGTTTGATGATTTTGATGTTAGTCGTCATCTTACTCTTGTACCTACATTTAGGGATAATGAAGTGGACTCGTATTTCGGCGCTTTTGAACGTATAGCGGCAGCACTGTGTTGGCCGAGAGAGATTTGGCCTCTCATGATACAGTGTAAATTAACTGGAAAAGCACAGGAGGTCTGTTCCAGTTTGTCTGTTGGGGACAGCTTGGATTATGATAAACTTAAAAGCGCTGTGTTAAAGGCTTACGAGCTAGTGCCGGAAGCATATAGGCAAAAGTTTCGTTCTCATGTTAAAATTGCCAGTCAAACTTATGTGGAGTACGCTCGGGAGAAGGGCGTGCTTTTTGATAAGTGGTGTAATTCCAGTAGAGTCGTTAGCTTTGAACAACTTCGTGAGTTGATTTTGGTCGAAGATTAAGAATTCATTGCCGGACAAAATTGTTATTTATTTGAATGAAAAGAAAGTTTCGACCCTGGCTGAAGCAGCCGTTTGCGCAGATGAGTTTACTTTGACTCATAAAAATGCGTTTGTTGCACGTCGTGAATTATGTTCTCCTATGTGTCCAGAGAAGAGTGCTAAAACTTCGAAATCGCCTAAACCAGTAATACCCGTCGAAGCTCGTGAATGTTTTTACTGCCACGAGCTTGGTCACTTGATTGCGGCATGTCCGTCATTGAAAAAGAAGAATAAAGGGAAGATCACTAAAACTGTTGGTTTTGTTCAGAAAGTTAGTGAGCAACTCAGGTCGGATATTGACGCAGCATATGATCCTTTTGTGTGTCGGGGAATGGTTTCTCTTAGTGGACCTGAAGGTTTAGTTCCCGTAACCATGTTGCGTGATACAGGGGCCAACCAATCATTTGTGTTGGCCAGTGCATTGCCATTTTCTGAGAAAAGTTATTGTGGTTCTGATGTCCTTATTCAAGGGATTGAATTAGGTGTGTTGAAGGTACCGTTACATAACGTGTACATTCGATCCGGTTTAGTAACAGGCTTTGTAAAGTTGGCAGTGCGTCACAAACTGCCTGTGACTGGTATTGCCTTAATTGTTGGTAATGATTTAGCTGGGGAAAAGGTACTTCCAGTCCCCGAGGTCATTGAAAATCCTATGTATGGTCCTGTTACTTCCGGTGAGTTAGCGTCAGAATTCCCTTCAGTTTTCACTGCGTGTGTAGTTACGCGCGCTCAAGCGCGTAAGTTTGGTGATTCCATCGATATTTCGGATTCCTTTTTGGCAACCGACGATAGAGTTAAAGGTGAGGGTTCTGTTCTGAAACAGGAGCTGCCCGAACCTGAGTCGCTGTCCATGAGTGGTGGTGCTGAAACGGAATCAGAGTGGCCGTTGTCCGTTGATAAGGTTCTGATTTCTGTTAAACAGAAGGAAGACCCTTCTTTATTGCGTTGCAGAACTGTTGCGGTAACATTAAAGGGCATTGAAAATAAACCAGTGGGTTATTTTTGGGACGGCGACGTGTTAAAGAGAAAGTGGACTCCTTCAAGGTCGGATGGTTTGGGTTGGGATACGGTCTACCAACTGGTCGTACCTAAATGCTTACGCAACCAGGTTTTGAGTGTGGCTCATGATAATGTCGCTGGACATTTGGGCATTACTAAAACGTACCAACGAATTTTGCGTCATTTTGTCTGGCCTGGTATTAAATCTGACGTGGTGCAGTATTGTCGTTCGTGCCACGTATGCCAGGTCGTAGGAAAACCTAACCAAATAATTCAGCCCGCACCTCTTAAACCTATCCCTGTGTTGGGAGAGCCCTTTGCGCGAGTAATTTTGGACTGTGTTGGGCCGTTACCGCGAACAAGGTCTGGACATGTTTATTTGCTTACGCTTATGTGTACGACTACTCGCTATCCAGAGGCGGTACCGTTACGTTCACTAAAAGCGAAGGCAGTGGTGAAAGCTCTGGTTATGTTTTTTTCTACCTTTGGTTTCCCTCGAGTGGTCCAAACGGATCAGGGAACTAATTTCATGTCCCGCCTGTTTAAACAAGTGCTTTCCCAACTGAAAATCCAGCATGTTATATCTAGTGCCTACCATCCAGAGACTCAAGGAGCTTTGGAAAGGTTCCACCAAACCTTAAAGTCCATGTTGAGTAAATACTGTGTTGAATCAGGGAAAGACTGGGACGAAGGGCTGCCTTTACTTTTGTTTGCTGTCCGTGAGACCGTTCAGGAGTCGCTGGGGTTCAGCCCAGCAGAACTGGTTTTTGGACATACAGTGAGGGGACCACTCAAAATGCTGAAAGAGAATTGGTTATCTGAGCAACGATCTGAGTGTAATTTGTTGGATTATGTCAGTTCTTTTCGAGAACGTTTGCACAATGCTTGTGAATTAGCTCAGACTGCTTTGGAGGGTACGCAGTCAAAAATGAAAAAGCGTTTTGACAAGAATGCTGTTGCTCGTTCATTTTCTGAGGGTGATAAAGTTTTGGTTTTATTGCCAGTTCTGGGTGCTGCATTGCAGGCTAAATTCTCTGGACCGTACGTCATTGATAAGAAGCTGAGTGACACGAATTATATTGTTCGAACTCCTGATCGCCAGAGAAAAACTCGCGTGTGTCATGTAAACATGCTGAAGCTTTATGTTAGTCGTGAGGAAGATCTAGAGTCAAAAAGCTCTGGTATCATTCCTGTAGCTTCAGTTGTGACTGTTTCTGACAGTGATGTCGATGTTGATGAAGATGGGCTGAGCTTGCATAATACCCTAATTTCAGGGGGTAGACTGAATAATTCCAAGATTTTGGAGTGCTTAAGTTCTCACTTGATACATCTATCCGACCCTCAGCAAACTGACATAATAACATTGATAAATTCTTTCCTAGGATTGTTCTCAGATGTTCCCACTCGCACTCAAGTCCTGGAACACGATATTGATGTAGGTGATCATCCACCCATTAAACAAAGTGCTTACAGAGTGAACCCTGTTAAACGTAAAATTATGGAGTCCGAGGTAAAGTACCTTGTTGAGAATGGACTTGCAGTACCCAGTTCTAGCGCCTGGAGTTCACCGTGCTTACTAGTTCCGAAATCTGACGGCACACAACGATTTTGCACGGATTACCGGAAAGTGAATGCCGTGACGAAACCAGATTCGTTTCCCCTCCCGCTAATGGAGGATTGCATTGATAAGGTAGGCTCTACGCGCTTCGTCACGAAATTAGATCTGCTAAAGGGATATTGGCAAGTTCCCTTGACGGAGCGTGCGGCCAAAATATCTGCTTTTGTTACGCCGGATGATTTTCTGAATTACAGGGTGATGGCGTTCGGATTGCGCAACGCTCCGGCTACGTTTCAGCGCTTGATGAATAAAGTGCTGAACGGGGTTCAAAACTGTAAAGCTTATTTAGACGACATCGTTGTTTATTCGAATACTTGGGAGGAGCACCTAACAACTTTGGGGGTTGTGTTTGACCGATTGTTGAAGGCATCTCTCACTCTCAATTTAGTTAAGTGTGAGTTCGGCAAGGCAACTGTCACCTATTTAGGGAAACAGGTTGGGCAGGGGCAAGTCCGACCTATTGCTCTGAAAGTGCAAGCTATTGCAGATTTTGCAGTACCCCGTACGAAACGTGAACTCAGAAGATTTTTGGGAATGACTGGGTATTACCGAGGATTTTGCAAAAATTTCTCAGATGTTGTGTTGCCTCTAACTAATATGCTACGTATTTCGCAAAACTTTGAGTGGACTGATGAGTGTCAGACTGCATTCGATTCTGTTAAAACACTCTTGTGTAGCGCTCCAGTCTTAGCTGCTCCAAGGTACGAGTGTTCTTTTAAACTGGATGTTGATGCGAGTATGACTGGAGCCGTTGCTGTCTTGTTACAGGATGATGAAAGTGGAGTGGAGCATCCTGTTGGGTATTTCTCAAAGAAATTCTTGAAACATCAACTAAATTACAGTACTATTGAGAAGGAGGCGTTGGCCTTGTTAATGGCTTTACAGCATTTTGAGGTATATATTGGTTCTAGTTCTCTTCCCGTGAACGTGTTTACCGATCATAACCCATTAATCTTCCTGTCCCGTATGAAGAACTCTAATCAACGGATTATGCGATGGTCACTTTTTGTCCAGGATTTTAACCTGGAAATTCGCTATAAAAAAGGCAAGGATAATGTGCTTGCTGATGCCCTATCGCAGTCGTTTAGTTTTGAGTAAATCCACAATACGTAGATTCATTGGATGTGGGAGTGTTACGACCTGCGTTTTTGTATTTTGTATGTGGCTGTTTTCTTTTCCCTTTTGTTTTGTTAGTATTCTAATAGGTCGTTCAATGATGATTTCCACTCTCTCTATTGGCGGTTCAGAAGAGGCGTGGTCTTTATAAGGACGCTGTCGGCGTTCAACATGGAGCTCATTCTTGGTTCGGCCGCGTTTGGGTTGGGAGCTCCTGGATCCCTCCTCCGGCCGATGATCAAACTTGCTACCTTCTAGTGAAAGTGTGCCTTTTATACAGCCTGTTGATCATGTTCAACTGTTCTTAAAGTTATCTCTCAAGAACGTGGAGCGTAGGGGTGTCCTGCCTATTTATTTTGATAACTTGGTTTGTACTTTGTTTTTCGTTAGGGAGTTAGGGAAGGTAAATGTATTTTATTTTTATGTTCACTTAGGTTATTTAATCCCTCCCTCCTTTCCTTTCTAGATTTGTTTTGTTTGTTATTTTTGCCTTTGGATACCCCGAAGAAATGCTCTCTTTCACTTGTTATGTTTATCCTTAATAAATTTAATCATTTTCAATAATTAGTTTTGTGCATTTGTTTGAATATCGACCGGAGTGATTTGAAACTGGGATTCCACTACCACAACTCTGTTTTTTTATTATGCCCGCTTGGAGTTTTCGATTTCCCCTAGACGCGGGGCGTAATAGTCATTATTAAATCTTAAGCATTAAAGATTTTTCAACACCTATATTTGATAAATTGCATCCAGAGTTTATGCATGAGTTTAAAATATCTGTAAAAAAAGATTTGGTGTCAGACTCCAAACAGTGCATTCAGGTTAAACTTTAGTTTATGATCACTCAAAATCATAGAAATCCCCATTGCAGTAAAATATATTTCACAAGTTCACACTTACAAATAATCGGATAGAGTAAATAGTATGTGTATTTGGCGTGCTGTCCGAGGAGAGAGTTTTGAGCTCGGTATTTGGCCTGAACCCAGAGTACTCCCCCTGTATTTCTGGTTAGGAAAGTAACCAGGTGAGTGTGAGAAGACTGTCGAGAAATATGGGTGAGTTGACTGTGTCTATATATAGTGCTTCACTCATGCTCATTGGGTAGATACGTTGATTACTGATTGCTGACAGCTGGCTGAAATGACGTGATGATTAGTCAGATTATTTAAACGTTGCTCCTCCTGAATTTTGTTAATAAAACATCATTAAGTACTATGATTTTAAACACATTGTATGGGATATATATACCAGGGTCAGAAATTAACTTTTCCAGTAAGAGGCATTACTTGAGAGGCAATTTTTTTTCCCAACATCAACAAAAGCCATCTTTACACTGCAAAGGTAGAACATAAGCAACATCTGACATGGCATTTATGTTTATTTACACAGACTGTTTAAAGCAGTACATGTACAAGTATTTAGCCTACATAAAATTGCATAATGCCATAGCCTATAAAAAAAAAAGGAACTCAGAAGGCGAAGCTGCAATTTCATGACAGAATTATTATTGCTCTTATGTTAACAATTATGAATATAAAGTTTTTGTGATGGGGGAAAAGCAAGTTCTTCCACCCGTAACATTGGGCTATACGTTAGATAGGCCTATATGGCGCCACAGCACTCCGACTCAATTCAATAATCACTCGTTGGAAAAGATGAATTGACTGACTTTTTTTAGTAAACAAAATATAACTCGATATCATTGCATTAGCCAACAGTGCTCCAGAGCTCAGCAGTTGTTCTAATAAACATATGTTATTCAAAACTATCACTCTCTGGGACCGAATGGGTACTAACGTTATGTTGTCATTGCAAACCATCTGATACATTGATTAATAAATTTAAAAACACTAAACTGAACATTAAATTAAGGATTTAACCGCCAAAACTCTTTTTTAGGCGGCTGAGTTCATTAATTCCAGTAGTGGCCCACCTGTGACAAACAAACTCGGGCCGAAAACAGATAACGAGCTTTCAGTCAAGACTGGCCCATACAGAAAAATCCGTCTGTCAGCCGTACAGTCGACACGGCTCTGGCCCATTATCTTTTCACTGATTCTGACAATGAGTCGATGTTGGCACATTTAAATCGGAATCGGCCCAAAAGTGCTTGCTATTTGGGGGCCCGCCTATTATGAAACGAACTATACCGAGTATATGGAGCTGCCGAGAGTACAACTATTTCAGCCCAAGACCGGCCTATAAAGAAAACGCCGTCTGTCAGCCAGATGCGTTGTGTATAGTCAGCAGAGTTATGGCAGTGCCGCATTTCCGCCGGAATCGGCCCAAAAGTGCTTGCTATCTACCGCCTGCCGGTTAATCTGAGCAACGGTCTGAGTGCCGTGTAAGCAACAAACAAGTAGAAAATAATTTCTTTGTAGATTATACAACAGCAACTTGGAAAACAGACAAAACAGAAAAGGTAAGAAGGGATATTTGAGAAAAGAGTTAGTTCCGCTATGTGTCTGCGGCTATTAGATCAATATGCTATTGATCTAATAGCAGACACATAGCGGAACTAAATTTTCCGATTTCCGATTCTTGTGAAAAAGGCATTTTTTTTGTCTTTGAAATCTCGAAAAATAACAAAAACAAAACCGATCGTCATTGAAATCTTGTAACCGAAAAAACAGACCGTCACTGAAATCTCATAAAAGAACAAATAAACAAAACCGACTGTCATTGAAATCTCGTAACCGAACAAAACAGACAAATTTTGTATTGGAACAAAACTGACACTGAAAACCGACCCTCATTGAAATCACATCACAAACTATAAAATGAGTATTATTATGTGATAACGGATATCATTTCAGTTTTGTTCCATTATGAGATTTAATGACGGTTGGTTATGTTCCTATGTGATTTCAATGACGGTCTGTTTTGTTCCGTTATGACATTTCAATGATAGTTGGTTTTGTTTCATTACAAGATTTTAATGACAGTTGGTTTTCAGTGTCAGATGTTTTTGGTTACAAGATTTCAATGACAGTTATTTCCATTATGACAGTGGTTCCCAAACTGGGGTACGCGTAGGCCTACCCCTGGGGGTACGTGAGGTGACAGCGGGGGTACGCGAACAAAATGCCAAATTTTGCCGTTTATTTAATTCTTCCCCACCTCAAAAATAACATTAAAACCAAGCGTGTATTTTCTAACAGGCACAATGCCGTAACTACATGACATCCAATCAAAATCTTTTGCGGTCAAATCTGACAGCGTCCATTTCCACATAAGCAGCGTTCATATGGGTATATGTTGCGTGCAGTCTGCTGCCTTAGCAAATCGCGCTACATTACATTACGTTCTTGACAATGTACAGTAGATTTAGCACTTACTAGCATGAACAACAAATAGCCTGGCACAAAAGGTGCATAAAGATCAATTTAAGAACTCTTGATACAAAACATACCTTTTGTGAGTTCTTGTTTTTAATGTTGATAATATTATACGAGCAAGAATGCAAATCCAAATATCCACAAGATTGCAAATGTGAAGTTGATTTTATACAACAGTTCAACAAACAAAAGGGTAATAATAAGTGATGTTCTTCACAGTATTGTCAGTATTTGCTCTATTGTGCAATGAAAGCCACAGCAGAACTACAACACAGCGGTAATTCGTGAACGAATCTGCAGCTTTGAACGAATCGTTCGTGAAAGTCATTGATTCAATGATTCATTCATAAATACAGCCACTTGCTTTGTTGAACAAATGACTCGATGACTCCGCATTAAGACAGTGACTTACCGCCACCTACTGGCAGTTTTAGTATTTAAAAGAATCACTTTTTACGTTTTTATCATTGCATGTGTCTCTATTGAACTTTTTTTTTTTATTTAAAACATTATTAATGTTGTAAAGGTATTTATAAAGATAAAAAATACAGTGGAAAGTCAATTTAGGAGGCAAAAACTGATGAAAAAAAGGTGCAGTCTAAGTGGAAGAGAGGGGGTATGCGGAAGGATGGTAAATGCCTCAGGGGGTGCTCCACTCTACAAAGTTTGGGAACCATGGCATTATGAGATTTCAGTGACCGGCAGTTTCGTTTGGTTTTCAAAAAAGGTCGGTTTTGCTGGGTTACGAGATCTCAATGAAAGTTGGTTTTGCTCATTTATGAGATTTCAATGATGGTTGGTTTTGTTCAGTTAAGAGATTTTAATGATGGTCGGTTTTGCTAGATTACGAGATCTCAATGACGGTAGGTTTTCAGTGTCAGTCGGTTTTGTTCTGTTATGAGATTTCAGTGGCGGTTGGTTTTGTTCGGTTATGAGATTTCATTGGTGGTCAGTTTTTTTCCGTTTAAGAAATTTCAATAGCGGTGAGTTTTGCTGGGTTACAAGATGTCAATGATGATAGTTTTTCAGTGTCAGTTGGTTTTGTTCCTTTATTCTTTTACAAAATTTCAAAGACAGTCGGTTTTGTTTTGTTACGAGATTTCATTGATGGTCGGTTTTGTTCGGTTAAGAGACTTCAATAAAGGTCGGTTTTGCTGGGTTGAAATATCAGTGAAAATTGGTTTTGCTCAGTTATGAGATTTCAATCACAGTCTGTTTTTTTGCAATAAGAAATTTCAATAGTGGTCAGTTATGCTTGCTTACAAGTTCTCAATGACAGTAGATTTTCAGTGTCAGTTGGTTTTGTTCCTTTATTTTAGAAGATTTCAAAGACAGTTTTGTTTCGTAAGATTTCAATGATGGTTGCTTTTGTTCAGTTAAGAGATTTCAATGACGGTAGGTTTTGCTGGGTCACGAGATCTCATTGACGGTAGTTTTTCAGTGTCAGTCGGTTTTGTTCTTTTATTCTTTTACGAGATTTCAAAGACAGCTGGTTTTGTTTTGTTACAAGATGTTATTGATGGTCGGTTTTGTTTGGTTAAGAGATTTCCATTACGGTCCGTTTTGCTGGGTCACGGGATCTCAATGACGGTAGGTTTTCAGTGTCAGTCGGTTTTGTTCTGTTATGAGATTTCAAAGAAGGTTGGTTTTGTTCGGTTATGAGATCTCAATGATGGTACGTTTTCAGTGTCAGTTGGTTTTGTTCCTTTATTCTTTTACGAGATTTCAAAGATAGTTGGTTTTGTTTCGTTACGAGATTTCAATGATGGTCGGTTTTGTTCGGTTAAGAGATTTCCATAACGGTCGGTTTCGCTGGTACACGAGATCTCAATGACGGTAGGTTTTCAGTATCAGTCGGTTTTGTTTTGTTAGGAGATTTCAAAGACGGTAGATTTTGTTCGGTTATGAGATTTCAATGATGGTCGGTTTTTTTCCGTTAAGAAATTTCAAGAGCGGTCAGTTTTGCTGGGTTACAAGATCTCAATGACGGTAGGTTTTCAGTGTCAAACGGGTTTGATTCGTTACGAGTTTTCTATGATGGTCGGTTTTGTTCGGTTACGATATTTCAATGATGGTCGTTTTTTTCCTTTTAAGAGATTTCAATGACGGTCGATTTTGCTGGGTTACGAGATCTCAGCGACGGTAGGTTTTTATTATCAGTTGGTTTTGTTCTGTAATGAGATTTCAAAGACGGTTGGTTTTGTTCGGTTATGAGATTTCAATGACGGTTGGTTTTGTTCGGTTATGAGATTTCAATGACGGTCGATTTTGCTGGGTTACGAGATCTCAGCGACGGTAGGTTTTTATTATCAGTTGGTTTTGTTCTGTAATGAGATTTCAAAGACGGTTGGTTTTGTTCGGTTATGAGATTTCAATGATGGTCAGTCTTTTTCCGTTAAGAAATTTCAATAACGGTCGTTTTTTCTGGGTTACGATATCTCAATGACGGTAGGTTTTCAGTTTTAACCGGTTTTGTTCTATTATGACATTTCAATTCAAGTTTTTTTTGCGTTAAGAAATTTCAATCGTGCTCAGTTATGCTGGGTTACAAGATCTCAATGACGGTACGTTTTCAATGACAGTTCGTTTAGTTCCTTTGTTCTTTTACAAGATTTCAAAGACGTTGGTTTTGTTCGGTTAAGAGATTTCCATAACGGTCGGTTTCGCTGGTACACGAGATCTCAATGACGGTAGGTTCTCAGTGTCAGTCGATTTTGTTCGGTTATGAGATTTCAAACACGGTCGTTTTTTTTCCGTTAAGAAATTTCAATAACGGTCAGTTTTGCTGGGTTACAAGATCTCATTGATGGTAGGTTTTCAGTGTCAGTTGGTTTTGTTCCTTTATTATTTTACGAGATTTCAAAGACAGTCAGATTTTTTTCGTTACGAGATTTCAATGATGGTCGGTTTTGTTCGGTTAAAAGATTTCCATAACGGTCGGTTTCGCTGGTACACGAGATCTCAATGACGGTAGGTTCTCAGTGTCAGTCGATTTTGTTCGGTTATGAGATTTCAATTATGGTCGGTTTTTTTCCGTTAAGAAATTTCAAGAGCTGTCAGTTTTGCTGGGTTACAAGATCTCAATGACGGTAGGTTTTCAGTGTCAAACGGGTTTGATTCGTTACGAGTTTTCTATGATGGTCGATTTTGTTTTGTTATGAGATTTCAAAGACGGTTGGTTTTGTTCGGTTATGAGATTTCAATGATGGTCAGTTTTGTTCTGTTAAGAGATTTCAATGACGGTCGATTTTGCTGGGTTACGAGATCTCAATGACGGTAGGTTTTTAGTATCAGTCGGTTTTGTTCTGTAATGAGATTTCAAAGACGGTTGGTTTTGTTCGGTTATGAGATTTCAGTGATGGTCAGTCTTTTTTAGTTAAGAAATTTCAATAACGGTTGTTTTTTTCTGGGTTACGATATCTCAATGATGGTAGGTTTTTCAGTTTTAACCGGTTTTGTTCTGTTATGAGATTTCAATGATGGTCGTTTTTTTTGCGTTAAGAAATTTCAATAGTGCTCAGTTATGCTGGGTTACAAGATCTCAATGACGGTAGGTTTTCAATGACAGTTCGTTTAGTTCCTTTGTTCTTTTACAAGATTTCAAAGACAGTTGGTTTTGTTTCATTACGAGATTTCAATGATGGTCGGTTTTGTTCGGTTAAGAGATTTCCATAACGGTCGGTTTCGCTGGTACACGAGATCTCAATGACGGTAGGTTTTCAGTGTCAGTCGATTTTGTTCGGTTATGAGATTTCAATGATGGTCGGTTTTTTTCTGTAAAGAAATTTCAAGAGCGGTCAGTTTTGCTGGGTTACAAGATCTCAATGACGGTAGGTTTTCAGTGTCAAACGGGTTTGTTTCGTTAAGAGATTTCAATGATAGTCGGTTTTGTTCGGTTAAGAGATTTCCATAACGGTCGGTTTCGCTGGTACACGAGATCTCAATGACGGTAGGTTTTCAGTGTCAGTCGATTTTGTTCGGTTATGAGATTTCAATGATGGTCGGTTTTTTTCCGTTAAGAAATTTCAAGAGCGGTCAGCTTTGCTGGGTTACAAGATCTCAATGACGGTAGGTTTTCAGTGTCAAACGGGTTTGATTCGTTACGAATTTTCTATGATGGTCGGTTTTGTTCGGTTAAGAGATTTCCATAACGGTCGGTTTTGCTGGGTCACGAGATATCAATGACGGTAGGTTTTCAGTGTCAGTCGGTTTTGTTTCGTTATGAGATTTCAAAGACGGTTGGTTTTGTTCGGTTATGAGATTTCAATGATGGTCGGTTTTGTTCGGTTAAGAGATTTCCATAACGGTCGGTTTCGCTGGTACACAAGATCTCAATGATGGTAGGTTTTCAGTGTCAGTCGAATTTGTTCTGTTATGAGACTTCAATGATAGTCGTTTTTTTTTCGTTAAGAAATTTCAAGAGCGGTCAGTTTTGCTTGGTTACAAGATCTCAATGACGGTAGGTTTTCATTGTCAGTTGGTTTTGTTTCTTTGTTCTTTTACGAGATTTGAAAAACAGTCGGTTTTGTTTCGTTACGAGATTTCAATGATGGTCGGTTTTGTTCGGTTAAGAGATTTCCATAACGGTCGGTTTCGTTGGGTCACGAGATCTTAATGACGGTAGGTTTTCAGTGTCAGTTTTATTTCGTTATGTGATTTCAAAGACGGTTGGTTTTGTTCGGTTATGAGATTTCAATGATGGTCTGTCTTTTTCCATTAAGAAATTTCAATAACGGTCGTTTTTTCTGGGTTATGATATCTCAATGACGGTAGGTTTTCAGCTTTAACCGGTTTTGTTCTGTTATGAGATTTCAATGATGGTCGTTTTTTTTGCGTTAAGAAATTTCAATAGTGCTCAGTTATGCTGGGTTACAAGATCTCAATGACGGTAGGTTTTCAATGACAGTTCGTTTAGTTCCTTTGTTCTTTTACAAGATTTCAAAGACAGTTGGTTTTGTTTCATTACGAGATTTCAATGACGGTCGGTTTTGTTCGGTTAAGAGATTTCCATAACGGTCGGTTTCGCTGGTACACGAGATCTCAATGACGGTAGGTTTTCAGTATCAGTCGGTTTTGTTTTGTTAGGAGATTTCAAAGACGGTTGGTTTTGTTCGGTTAAGAGATTTCCATAACGGTCGGTTTCGCTGGTACACGAGATCTCAATGACGGTAGGTTTTCAGTGTCAGTCGGTTTTGTTCTGTTATGAGATTTCAAAGAAGGTTGGTTTTGTTCGGTTATGAGATCTCAATGATGGTACGTTTTCAGTGTCAGTTGGTTTTGTTCCTTTATTCTTTTACAAGATTTCAAAGATAGTTGGTTTTGTTTCGTTACGAGATTTCAATGATGGTCGGTTTTGTTCGGTTAAAAGTTTTTCATAACGGTCGGTTTCGCTGGTACACGAGATCTCAATGACGGTAGGTTCTCAGTGTCAGTCGATTTTGTTCGGTTATGAGATTTCAATTATGGTCGGTTTTTTTCCGTTAAGAAATTTCAAGAGCGGTCAGTTTTGCTGGGTTACAAGATCTCAATGACGGTAGGTTTTCAGTGTCAAACGGGTTTGATTCGTTACGAGTTTTCTATGATGGTCGGTTTTGTTCGGTTAAGAGATTTCCATAAAGGTCGGTTTTGCTGGGTCACGAGATCTCAATGACGGTAGGTTTTCAGTGTCAGTTGATTTTGTTTTGTTATGAGATTTCAAAGACGGTTGGTTTTGTTCGGTTATGAGATTTCAATGATGGTCGGTTTTGTTCTGTTAAGAGATTTCAATGACGGTCGATTTTGCTGGGTTACGAGATCTCAGTGACGGTAGGTTTTTAGTATCAGTTGGTTTTGTTCTGTAATGAGATTTCAAAGACGGTTGGTTTTGTTCGGTTATGAGATTTCAATGATGGTCAGTCTTTTTCCGTTAAGAAATTTCAATAACGGTCGTTTTTTCTGGGTTACGATATCTCAATGACGGTAGGTTTTCAGTTTTAACCGGTTTTGTTCTATTATGACATTTCAATTCAAGTTTTTTTTGCGTTAAGAAATTTCAATCGTGCTCAGTTATGCTGGGTTACAAGATCTCAATGACGGTACGTTTTCAATGACAGTTCGTTTAGTTCCTTTGTTCTTTTACAAGATTTCAAAGACGTTGGTTTTGTTCGGTTAAGAGATTTCCATAACGGTCGGTTTCGCTGGTACACGAGATCTCAATGACGGTAGGTTCTCAGTGTCAGTCGATTTTGTTCGGTTATGAAATTTCAATTATGGTCGGTTTTTTTCCGTTAAGAAATTTCAAGAGCTGTCAGTTTTGCTGGGTTACAAGATCTCAATGACGGTAGGTTTTCAGTGTCAGTCGGTTTTGTTCTGTTATGAGATTTGAAAGAAGGTTGGTTTTGTTCGGTTATGAGATCTCAATGATGGTACGTTTTCAGTGTCAGTTGGTTTTGTTCCTTTATTATTTTACGAGATTTCAAAGATAGTTGGTTTAGTTTCGTTACGAGATTTCAATGATGGTCGGTTTTGTTCGGTTAAAAGATTTCCATAACGGTCGGTTTCGCTGGTACACGAGATCTCAATGACGGTAGGTTCTCAGTGTCAGTCGATTTTGTTCGGTTATGAGATTTCAATTATGGTCGGTTTTTTTCCGTTAAGAAATTTCAAGAGCTGTCAGTTTTGCTGGGTTACAAGATCTCAATGACGGTAGGTTTTCAGTGTCAAACGGGTTTGATTCGTTACGAGTTTTCTATGATGGTCGATTTTGTTTTGTTATGAGATTTCAAAGACGGTTGGTTTTGTTCGGTTATGAGATTTCAATGATGGTCAGTTTTGTTCTGTTAAGAGATTTCAATGACGGTCGATTTTGCTGGGTTACGAGATCTCAGTAACGGTAGGTTTTTAGTATCAGTCGGTTTTGTTCTGTAATGAGATTTCAAAGTCGGTTGGTTTTGTTCGGTTATGAGATTTCAGTGATGGTCAATCTTTTTCAGTTAAGAAATTTCAATAACGCTCGTTTTTTCTGGGTTACGATATCTCAGTGAAGGTAGGTTTTCAGTTTTGACCGGTTTTGTTCTGTTATGAGATTTCAATGATGGTCGCTGTTTTTGCGTTAAGAAATTTCAATAGTGCTCAGTTATGCTGGGTTACAAGATCTCAATGACGGTAGGTTTTCAATGACAGTTCGTTTAGTTCCTTTGTTCTTTTACAAGATTTCAAAGACAGTTGGTTTTGTTTCATTACGAGATTTCAATGACGGTCGGTTTTGTTCGGTTAAGAGATTTCCATAACGGTCGGTTTCGCTGGTACACGAGATCTCAATGACGGTAGGTTTTCAGTGTCAGTCGATTTTGTTCGGTTATGAGATTTCAATGATGGTCGGTTTTTTTCTGTTAAGAAATTTCAAGAGCGGTCAGTTTTGCTGGGTTACAAGATCTCAATGACGATAAGTTTTCAGTGTCAAACAGGTTTGTTTCGTTAAGAGATTTCAATGATGGTCGGTTTTGTTCAGTTAAGAAATTTCCATAACGGTCGGTTTTGCTGGGTCACGAGATCTCAATGACGGTAGGTTTTCACTGTCAGTCGACTTTGTTCTGTTATGAGATTTCAAAGACGGTTGGTTTTGTTCTGTTAAGAGATTTTAATAACGGTCGGTTTTGCTGGGTCACGAGATTTCAATGACGGTAGGTTTTCAATGACAGTTCGTTTAGTTCCTTTGTTCTTTTAGAAGATTTCAAAGACAGTTGGTTTTGTTTCATTACGAGATTTCAATGACGGTCGGTTTTGTTCGGTTAAGAGATTTCCATAACGGTCGGTTTCGCTGGTACACGAGATCTCAATGACGGTAGGTTTTCAGTATCAGTCGGTTTTGTTTTGTTAGGAGATTTCAAAGACGGTTGGTTTTGTTCGGTTAAGAGATTTCCATAACGGTCGGTTTCGCTGGTACACGAGATCTCAATGACGGTAGGTTTTCAGTGTCAGTCGGTTTTGTTCTGTTATGAGATTTCAAAGAAGGTTGGTTTTGTTCGGTTATGAGATCTCAATGATGGTACGTTTTCAGTGTCAGTTGGTTTTGTTCCTTTATTCTTTTACGAGATTTCAAAGATAGTTGGTTTTGTTTCGTTACGAGATTTCAATGATGGTCGGTTTTTTTCGGTTAAAAGTTTTTCATAACGGTCGGTTTCGCTGGTACACGAGATCTCAATGACGGTAGGTTCTCAGTGTCAGTCGATTTTGTTCGGTTATGAGATTTCAATTATGGTCGGTTTTTTTCCGTTAAGAAATTTCAAGAGCGGTCAGTTTTGCTGGGTTACAAGATCTCAATGACGGTAGGTTTTCAGTGTCAAACGGGTTTGATTCGTTACGAGTTTTCTATGATGGTCGGTTTTGTTCGGTTAAGAGATTTCCATAACGGTCGGTTTTGCTGGGTCACGAGATCTCAATGACGGTAGGTTTTCAGTGTCAGTCGGTTTTGTTTTGTTATGAGATTTCAAAGACGGTTGGTTTTGTTCGGTTATGAGATTTCAATGATGGTCGGTTTTGTTCTGTTAAGAGATTTCAATGACGGTCGATTTTGCTGGGTTACGAGATCTCAGTGACGGTAGGTTTTTAGTATCAGTTGGTTTTGTTCTGTAATGAGATTTCAAAGACGGTTGGTTTTGTTCGGTTATGAGATTTCAATGGTGCTCAGTTCAATGGTGCTTCCGTTAAGAAATTCAATAACGGTCGTTTTTTCTGGGCTACGATATCTTAATGACGGTAGGTTTTCAGTTTTAACCGGTTTTGTTCTATTATGACATTTCAATGATGGTTGTTTTTTTTGCGTTAAGAAATTTCAATAGTGCTCAGTTATGCTGGGTTACAAGATCTCAATGACGGTAGGTTTTCAATGACAGTTCGTTTAGTTCCTTTGTTCTTTTACAAGATTTCAAAGACAGTTGGTTTTGTTTCATTACGAGATTTCAATGACGGTCGGTTTTGTTCGGTTAAGAGATTTCCATAACGGTCGGTTTCGCTGGTACACGAGATCTCAATGACGGTAGGTTTTCAGTGTCAGTCGATTTTGTTCGGTTATGAGATTTCAATTATGGTCGGTTTTTTTCCGTTAAGAAATTTCAAGAGCGGTCAGTTTTGCTGGGTTACAAGATCTCAATGACGGTAGGTTTTCAGTGTCAGTCGGTTTTGTTCTGTTATGAGATTTCAAAGAAGGTTGGTTTTGTTCGGTTATGAGATCTCAATGATGGTACGTTTTCAGTGTCAGTTGGTTTTGTTCCTTTATTATTTTACGAGATTTCAAAGATAGTTGGTTTAGTTTCGTTACGAGATTTCAATGATGGTCGGTTTTGTTCGGTTAAAAGATTTCCATAACGGTCGGTTTCGCTGGTACACGAGATCTCAATGACGGTAGGTTCTCAGTGTCAGTCGATTTTGTTCGATTATGAGATTTCAATTATGGTCGGTTTTTTTCCGTTAAGAAATTTCAAGAGCTGTCAGTTTTGCTGGGTTACAAGATCTCAATGACGGTAGGTTTTCAGTGTCAAACGGGTTTGATTCGTTACGAGTTTTCTATGATGGTCGATTTTGTTTTGTTATGAGATTTCAAAGACGGTTGGTTTTGTTCGGTTATGAGATTTCAATGATGGTCAGTTTTGTTCTGTTAAGAGATTTCAATGATGGTCGATTTTGCTGGGTTACGAGATCTCAGTGACGGTAGGTTTTTAGTATCAGTTGGTTTTGTTCTGTAATGAGATTTCAAAGACGGTTGGTTTTGTTCAGTTATGAGATTTCAATGATGGTCAGTCTTTTTCCGTTAAGAAATTTCAATAACGGTCGTTTTTTCTGGGTTACGATATCTCAATGACGGTAGGTTTTCAGTTTTAACCGGTTTTGTTCTATTATGACATTTCAATGATGGTCGTTTTTTTTGCGTTAAGAAATTTCAATAGTGCTCAGTTATGCTGGGTTACAAGATCTCAATGACGGTAGGTTTTCAATGACAGTTCGTTTAGTTCCTTTGTTCTTTTACAAGATTTCAAAGACAGTTGGTTTTGTTTCATTACGAGATTTCAATGACGGTCGGTTTTGTTCGGTTAAGAGATTTCCATAACGGTCGGTTTCGCTGGTACACGAGATCTCAATGACGGTAGGTTTTCAGTGTCAGTCGATTTTGTTCGGTTATGAGATTTCAATGATGGTCGGTTTTTTTCTGTTAAGAAATTTCAAGAGCGGTCAGTTTTGCTGGGTTACAAGATCTCAATGACGATAAGTTTTCAGTGTCAAACAGGTTTGTTTCGGTAAGAGATTTCAATGATAGTCGGTTTTGTTCGGTTAAGAGATTTCCATAACGGTCGGTTTCGCTGGTACACGACATCTCAATGACGGTAGGTTTTCAGTGTCAGTCGATTTTGTTCGGTTATGAGATTTCAATGATGGTAGGTTTTTTTTCCGTCAAGAAATTTCAAGAGCGGTCAGTTTTGCTGGGTTACAAGATCTCAATGACGGTAGGTTTTCAGTGTCAAACGGGTTTGTTTCGTTACGAGATTTCAATGATGGTCGGTTTTGTTCGGTTAAGAGATTTCCATAACGGTCGGTTTTGCTGGGTCACGAGATCTCAATGACGGTAGGTTTTCATTGTCAGTTGGTTTTGTTTCTTTGTTCCTTTACGAGATTTGAAAGACAGTCGGTTTTGTTTTGTTACGATATTTCAATGATGGTCGTTTTTTCCGCTTTAAGAGATTTCTATTACGTTCCGTTTTGCTGGGTCACGGGATCTCAATGACGGTAGGTTTTCAGTGTCAGTCGGTTTTGTTCCTTTATTCTTTTACGAGATTTCAAAGATAGTTGGTTTTGTTTCGTTACGAGATTTCAATGATGGTCGATTTTGTTCGGTTATGAGATTTCAACGATGGTTGTTTTTTTTCTGTTAAGAAATTTCAAGAGCGGTCAGTTTTGCTGGGTTACAAGATCTCAATGACGATAGGTTTTCAGTGTCAAACGGGTTTGTTTCATTAAGAGATTTCAATGATAGTCGGTTTTGTTTGGTTAAGAGATTTCCATAACGGTCGGTTTCGCTGGTACACGAGATCTCAATGACGGTAGGTTTTCAGTGTCAGTCAGTTTTGTTTCGTTATGAGATTTCAAAGACGGTTTGTTTTGTTCGGTTATGAGATTTCAATGATGGTCAGTTTTATTCGGTCAAGAGATTTCCATAACGGTCGGTTTCGCTGGTACACAAGATCTCAATGACAGTAGATTTTCAGTGTCAGTCAGATTTGTTCTGCTATGAGACTTCAATGATGGTCGGGTTTTTTTCATCAAGAAATTTCAAGAGCGGTCAGTTTTGCTTGGTTACAAGATCTCAATGACGGTAGGTTTTCATTGTCAGTTGGTTTTGTTTCTTTGTTCCTTTACGAGATTTGAAAGACAGTCGGTTTTGTTTCGTTACGAGATTTCAATGATGGTCGGTTTTGTTCGGTTAAGAGATTTCCATAACGGTCGGTTTTGCTGGGTCACGAGATCTCAATGACGGTAGGTTTTCAGTGTCAGTCGGTTTTGTTTCGTTATGAGATTTCAAAGACGGTTGGTTTTGTTCGGTTATGAGATTTCAATGATGGTCAGTCTTTTTCCGTTAAGAAATTTCAATAACGGTCGTTTTTTCTGGGTTACGATATCTCAATGACGGTAGGTTTTCAGTTTTAACCGGTTTTGTTCTGTTATGAGATTTCAATGATGGTCGTTTTTTTTGCGTTAAGAAATTTCAATAGTGCTCAGTTATGCTGGGTTACAAGATCTCAATGACGGTAGGTTTTCAATGACAGTTCGTTTAGTTCCTTTGTTCTTTTACAAGATTTCAAAGACAGTTGGTTTTGTTTCATTACGAGATTTCAATGACGGTCGGTTTTGTTCGGTTAAGAGATTTCCATAACGGTCGGTTTCGCTGGTACACGAGATCTCAATGACGGTAGGTTTTCAGTATCAGTCGGTTTTGTTTTGTTAGGAGATTTCAAAGACGGTTGGTTTTGTTCGGTTAAGAGATTTCCATAACGGTCGGTTTCGCTGGTACACGAGATCTCAATGACGGTAGGTTTTCAGTGTCAGTCGGTTTTGTTCTGTTATGAGATTTCAAAGAAGGTTGGTTTTGTTCGGTTATGAGATCTCAATGATGGTACGTTTTCAGTGTCAGTTGGTTTTGTTCCTTTATTCTTTTACAAGATTTCAAAGATAGTTGGTTGTGTTTCGTTACGAGATTTCAATGATGGTCGGTTTTTTTCGGTTAAAAGTTTTCCATAACGGTCGGTTTCGCTGGTACACGAGATCTCAATGACGGTAGGTTCTCAGTGTCAGTCGATTTTGTTCGGTTATGAGATTTCAATTATGGTCGGTTTTTTTCCGTTAAGAAATTTCAAGAGCGGTCAGTTTTGCTGGGTTACAAGATCTCAATGACGGTAGGTTTTCAGTGTCAAACGGGTTTGATTCGTTACGAGATTTCTATGATGGTCGGTTAAGAGATTTCCATAACGGTCGGTTTTACTGGGTCACGAGATCTCAATGACGGTAGGTTTTCAGTGTCAATCGGTTTTGTTTTGTTATGAGATTTCAAAGACGGTTGGTTTTGCTCGGTTATGAGATTTCAATGATGGTCAGTTTTGTTCTGTTAAGAGATTTCAATGATGGTCGATTTTGCTGGGTTACAAGATCTCAGTGACGGTAGGTTTTCAATGACAGTTCGTTTAGTTCCTTTGTTCTTTTACAAGATTTCAAAGACAGTTGGTTTTGTTTCATTACGAGATTTCAATGACGGTCGGTTTTGTTCGGTTAAGAGATTTCCATAACGGTCGGTTTCGCTGGTACACAAGATCTCAATGACGGTAGGTTCTCAGTGTCAGTCGATTTTGTTCGGTTATGAGATTTCAATTATGGTCGGTTTTTTTCCGTTAAGAAAGTTCAAGAGCGGTCAGTTTTGCTGGGTTACAAGATCTCAATGACGGTAGGTTATCAGTGTCAAACGGGTTTGATTCGTTACGAGTTTTCTATGATGGTCGGTTTTGTTCGGTTAAGAGATTTCCATAAAGGTCGGTTTTGCTGAGTCACGAGATCTCAATGACGGTAGGTTTTCATTGTCAGTTGGTTTTGTTTCTTTGTTCTTTTACGAGATTTGAAAGACAGTCGGTTTTGTTTTGTTACGATATTTCAATGATGGTATGTTTTTTCTTTTAAGAGATTTCCATTACGGTCCATTTTGCTGGGTCACGGGATCTCAATGACGGTAGGTTTTCAGTGTCAGTTGGTTTTGTTCCTTTATTCTTTTACGAGATTTCAAAGATAGTTGGTTTTGTTTCGTTACGAGATTCCAATGATGGTCGGTTTTGTTCGGTTAAGAGATTTCCATAACGGTCGGTTTCGCTGGTACACAAGATCTCAATGATGGTAGGTTTTCAGTGTCAGTCGAATTTGTTCTGTTATGAGACTTCAATGATAGTCGTTTTTTTTTCGTTAAGAAATTTCAAGAGCGGTCAGTTTTGCTTGGTTACAAGATCTCAATGACGGTAGGTTTTCATTGTCAGTTGGTTTTGTTTCTTTGTTCTTTTACGAGATTTGAAAGACAGTCGGTTTTGTTTCGTTACGAGATTTCAATGATGGTCGGTTTTGTTCGGTTAAGAGATTTCCATAACGGTCGGTTTCGCTGGGTCACGAGATCTCAATGACGGTAGGTTTTCAGTGTCAGTCAGTTTTGTTTCGTTATGAGATTTCAAAGACGGTTGGTTTTGTTCGGTTATGAGATTTCAATGATGGTCCGTCTTTTTCCATTAAGAAATTTCAATAACGGTCGTTTTTTCTGGGTTACGATATCTCAATGACGGTAGGTTTTCAGTTTTAACCGGTTTTGTTCTGTTATGAGATTTCAATGATGGTCGTTTTTTTTGCGTTAAGAAATTTCAATAGTGCTCAGTTATGCTGGGTTACAAGATCTCAATGACGGTAGGTTTTCAATGACAGTTCGTTTAGTTCCTTTGTTCTTTTACAAGATTTCAAAGACAGTTGGTTTTGTTTCATTACGAGATTTCAATGACGGTCGGTTTTGTTCGGTTAAGAGATTTCCATAACGGTCGGTTTCGCTGGTACACGAGATCTCAATGACGGTAGGTTTTCAGTATCAGTCGGTTTTGTTTTGTTAGGAGATTTCAAAGACGGTTGGTTTTGTTCGGTTAAGAGATTTCCATAACGGTCGGTTTTGCTGGGTCACGAGATCTCAATGACGGTAGGTTTTCAGTGTCAGTCGGTTTTGTTTTGTTAGGAGATTTCAAAGACGGTTGGTTTTGTTCGGTTA
The DNA here is from genome assembly GCA_039654765.1 of Mylopharyngodon piceus. Classification (NCBI taxonomy): domain Eukaryota; kingdom Metazoa; phylum Chordata; class Actinopteri; order Cypriniformes; family Xenocyprididae; genus Mylopharyngodon; species Mylopharyngodon piceus. The sequence continues at coordinate 19,467,693 of CM077457.1, forward strand.
TGAGATTTCAATGATGGTCGGTTTTGTTCGGTTAAGAGATTTCCATAACGGTCGGTTTCGCTGGTACACAAGATCTCAATGATGGTAGGTTTTCAGTGTCAGTCGAATTTGTTCTGTTATGAGACTTCAATGATAGTCGTTTTTTTTTCGTTAAGAAATTTCAAGAGCGGTCAGTTTTGCTTGGTTACAAGATCTCAATGACGGTAGGTTTTCATTGTCAGTTGGTTTTGTTTCTTTGTTCTTTTACGAGATTTGAAAGACAGTCGGTTTTGTTTCGTTACGAGATTTCAATGATGGTCGGTTTTGTTCGGTTAAGAGATTTCCATAACGGTCGGTTTTGCTGGGTCACGAGATCTCAATGACGGTAGGTTTTCAGTGTCAGTCAGTTTTGTTTCGTTATGAGATTTCAAAGACGGTTGGTTTTGTTCGGTTATGAGATTTCAATGATGGTCTGTCTTTTTCCATTAAGAAATTTCAATAACGGTCGTTTTTTCTGGGTTATGATATCTCAATGACGGTAGGTTTTCAGCTTTAACCGGTTTTGTTCTGTTATGAGATTTCAATGATGGTCGTTTTTTTTGCGTTAAGAAATTTCAATAGTGCTCAGTTATGCTGGGTTACAAGATCTCAATGACGGTAGGTTTTCAATGACAGTTCGTTTAGTTCCTTTGTTCTTTTACAAGATTTCAAAGACAGTTGGTTTTGTTTCATTACGAGATTTCAATGACGGTCGGTTTTGTTCGGTTAAGAGATTTCCATAACGGTCGGTTTCGCTGGTACACGAGATCTCAATGACGGTAGGTTTTCAGTATCAGTCGGTTTTGTTTTGTTAGGAGATTTCAAAGACGGTTGGTTTTGTTCGGTTAAGAGATTTCCATAACGGTCGGTTTCGCTGGTACACGAGATCTCAATGACGGTAGGTTTTCAGTGTCAGTCGGTTTTGTTCTGTTATGAGATTTCAAAGAAGGTTGGTTTTGTTCGGTTATGAGATCTCAATGATGGTACGTTTTCAGTGTCAGTTGGTTTTGTTCCTTTATTCTTTTACAAGATTTCAAAGATAGTTGGTTTTGTTTCGTTACGAGATTTCAATGATGGTCGGTTTTGTTCGGTTAAGAGATTTCCATAACGGTCGGTTTCGCTGGTACACGAGATCTCAATGACGGTAGGTTTTCAGTGTCAGTCGATTTTGTTCGGTTATGAGATTTCAATTATGGTCGGTTTTTTTCCGTTAAGAAATTTCAAGAGCGGTCAGTTTTGCTGGGTTACAAGATCTCAATGACGGTAGGTTTTCAGTGTCAAACGGGTTTGATTCGTTACGAGTTTTCTATGATGGTCGGTTTTGTTCGGTTAAGAGATTTCCATAACGGTCGGTTTTACTGGGTCACGAGATCTCAATGACGGTAGGTTTTCAGTGTCAGTCGGTTTTGTTTTGTTATGTCAAAGACGGTTGGTTTTGTTCGGTTATGAGATTTCAATGATGGTCAGTTTTGTTCTGTTAAGAGATTTCAATGACGGTCGATTTTGCTGGGTTACGAGATCTCAATGACGGTAGGTTTTCAGTGTCAGTTGGTTTTGTTCCTTTGTTCTTTTACGAGATTTCAAAGACAGTTGGTTTTGTTTCATTACGAGATTTCAATGACGGTCGGTTTTGTTCGGTTAAGAGATTTCCATAACGGTCGGTTTCGCTGGTACACGAGATCTCAATGACGGTAGGTTTTCAGTGTCAGTCGATTTTGTTCGGTTATGAGATTTCAATTATGGTCGGTTTTTTTCCGTTAAGAAATTTCAAGAGCGGTCAGTTTTGCTGGGTTACAAGATCTCAATGACGGTAGGTTTTCAGTGTCAAACGGGTTTGATTCGTTACGAGTTTTCTATGATGGTCGGTTTTGTTCGGTTAAGAGATTTCCATAACGGTCGGTTTTGCTGGGTCACGAGATCTCAATGATGGTAGGTTTTCATTGTCAGTTGGTTTTGTTTCGTTGTTCTTTTACGAGATTTGAAAGACAGTCGGTTTTGTTTTGTTACGATATTTCAATGATGGTCGGTTTTTTCCTTTTAAGAGATTTCCATTACGGTCCGTTTTGCTGGGTCACGGGATCTCAATGACGGTAGGTTTTCAGTGTCAGTCGGTTTTGTTCCTTTATTCTTTTACGAGATTTCAAAGATAGTTGGTTTTGTTTCGTTACGAGATTTCAATGATGGTCGGTTTTGTTCGGTTAAGAGATTTCCATAACGGTCGGTTTCGCTGGTACACAAGATCTCAATGACGGTAGGTTTTCAGTGTCAGTCGATTTTGTTCTGTTATGAGACTTCAATGATAGTCGTTTTTTTTTTCGTTAAGAAATTTCAAGAGCGGTCAGTTTTGCTTGGTTACAAGATCTCAATGACGGTAGGTTTTCATTGTCAGTTGGTTTTGTTTCTTTGTTCTTTTACGAGATTTGAAAAACAGTCGGTTTTGTTTCGTTACGAGATTTCAATGATGGTCGGTTTTGTTCGGTTAAGAGATTTCCATAACGGTCGGTTTCGCTGGGTCACGAGATCTCAATGACGGTAGGTTTTCAGTGTCAGTCAGTTTTGTTTCGTTATGAGATTTCAAAGACGGTTGGTTTTGTTCGGTTATGAGATTTCAATGATGGTCCGTCTTTTTCCATTAAGAAATTTCAATAACGGTCGTTTTTTCTGGGTTACGATATCTCAATGACGGTAGGTTTTCAGTTTTAACCGGTTTTGTTCTGTTATGAGATTTCAATGATGGTCGTTTTTTTTGCGTTAAGAAATTTCAATAGTGCTCAGTTATGCTGGGTTACAAGATCTCAATGACGGTAGGTTTTCAATGACAGTTCGTTTAGTTCCTTTGTTCTTTTACAAGATTTCAAAGACAGTTGGTTTTGTTTCATTACGAGATTTCAATGACGGTCGGTTTTGTTCGGTTAAGAGATTTCCATAACGGTCGGTTTCGCTGGTACACGAGATCTCAATGACGGTAGGTTTTCAGTATCAGTCGGTTTTGTTTTGTTAGGAGATTTCAAAGACGGTTGGTTTTGTTCGGTTAAGAGATTTCCATAACGGTCGGTTTCGCTGGTACACGAGATCTCAATGACGGTAGGTTTTCAGTGTCAGTCGGTTTTGTTCTGTTATGAGATTTCAAAGAAGGTTGGTTTTGTTCGGTTATGAGATCTCAATGATGGTACGTTTTCAGTGTCAGTTGGTTTTGTTCCTTTATTCTTTTACGAGATTTCAAAGATAGTTGGTTTTGTTTCGTTACGAGATTTCAATGATGGTCGGTTTTGTTCGGTTAAAAGATTTCCATAACGGTCGGTTTCGCTGGTACACGAGATCTCAATGACGGTAGGTTCTCAGTGTCAGTCGATTTTGTTCGGTTATGAGATTTCAATTATGGTCGGTTTTTTTCCGTTAAGAAATTTCAAGAGCGGTCAGTTTTGCTGGGTTACAAGATCTCAATGACGGTAGGTTTTCAGTGTCAAACGGGTTTGATTCGTTACGAGTTTTCTATGATGGTCGGTTTTGTTCGGTTACGAGATTTCAATGATGGTCGGTTTTGTTCGGTTAAGAGATTTCCATAACGTTCGGTTTCGCTGGTACACGAGATCTCAATGACGGTAGGTTTTCAGTGTCAGTCGGTTTTTCTTTTGTTAGGAGATTTCAAAGACGCTTGGTTTTGTTCGGTTAAGAGATCTCAATGATGGTCAGTCTTTTTCTGTTAAGAAATTTCAATAACGGTTGTTTTTTCTGGGTTACGATATCTCAATGATGGTACGTTTTCAGTGTCAGTTGGTTTTGTTCCTTTATTCTTTTACGAGATTTCAAAGACGGTTGGTTTTGTTCGGTTAAGAGATTTAAATGATGGTCAGTCTTTTTCGGTTAAGAAGATTTCAATGACGGTTAGGTTTTTTCTGGGTTACGATATCTCAATGACGGTAGGTTTTCAGTTTTCAGTTGGTTTTGTTTCGTTACGAGATTTCAATGATGGTCGGTTTTGTTCGGATAAGAGATTTCCATAACGGTCAGTTTTGCTGGGTCACGAGATCTCAATGACGGTAGGTTTTCAGTGTCAGTTGGTTTTGTTCCTCTATTCTTTTACGAGATTTCAAAGATAGTTGGTTTTGTTTCGTTACGAGATTTCAATGATGGTCGGTTTTGTTCGGTTAAGAGATTTCCATAACGGTCGGTTTCGCTGGTACACGAGATCTCAATGACGGTAGGTTTTCAGTGTCAGTCGATTTTGAACGGTTATGAGATTTCAATTATGGTCGGTTTTTTTCTGTTAAGACATTTCAAGAGCGGTCAGTTTTGCTTGGTTACAAGATCTCAATGATGGTAGGTTTTCATTGTCAGTTGGTTTTGTTTCGTTGTTCTTTTACGAGATTTGAAAGACAGTCGGTTTTGTTTTGTTACGATATTTCAATGATGGTCGGTTTTGTTCGGTTAAGAGATTTCCATAACGGTCGGTTTCGCTGGTACACGAGATCTCAATGACGGTAGGTTTTCAGTGTCAGTCGATTTTGTTCGGTTATGAGATTTCAATTATGGTCGGTTTTTTTCCGTTAAGAAATTTCAAGAGCGGTCAGTTTTGCTGGGTTACAAGATCTCAATGATGGTAGGTTTTCAGTGTCAAACGGGTTTGTTTCGTTAAGAGACTTCAATGATGGTCGGTTTTGTTCAGTTAAGAAATTACCATAACGGTCGGTTTGGCTGGGTCACGAGATCTCAATGACGGTAGGTTTTCACTGTCAGACGGTTTTGTTTTGTTAGGAGATTTCAATGATGGTCGGTTTTGTTCCATTAAGAAATTTCAAGAGCAGTCAGTTTTGCTGGGTTACCAGATCTTAATGACAGTAGGTTTTCAGTGTCAGTTTGTTTTGTTCTTTTATTCTTTTACGAGATTTCAAAGATAGTTGGTTTTGTTTTGTTACGAGATTTCAATGATGGTCGGTTTTGTTTGGTTAAGAGATTTCAATAACGGTCAGTTTTACTGGGTCACGAGATGTCAATGACGGTAGGTTTTCAGTGTCAGTCAGTTTTGTTTTGTTATGAGATTTCAATGACTGTTGGTTTTGTTCGGTTAAGAGATTTCCATAACGGTCGGTTTTGCTGGGTCACGAGATATCAATGACGGTAGGTTTTCAGTGTCAGTCGGTTTTGTTTCGTTATGAGATTTCAATGATAGTCGTTTTTTTTTCGTTAAGAAATTTCAAGAGCGGTCAGTTTTGCTTGGTTACAAGATCTCAATGACGGTAGATATTCAGTGACAGTTGGTTTAGTTCCTTTGTTCTTTTACGAGATTTCAAAGACAGTTGGTTTTGTTTCGTTACAAGATTTCAATGATGGTCGGTTTTGTTCGGTTAAGAGATTTCCATTAATGACGGTCAGTTTTTTGTTATGAGATTTCAATATGGTCGGTTTTTTTCCGTTAAGAAATTTCAAGAGCGGTCAGTTTTGCTGGGTTACAAGATCTCAATGACGGTAGGTTTTCAGTGTCACACGGGTTTGTTTCGTTACGAGATTTCAATGATGGTCGGTTTTGTTCGGTTAAGAGATTTCCATAACGGTCGGTTTTGCTGGGTCACGAGATCTCAATGACGGTAGGTTTTCAGTGTCAGTCGGTTTTGTTCTGTTATGAGATTTCAAAGACGGTTGGTTTTGTTCGGTTATGAGATTTCAATGATGGTCAGTTTTTTTCCCGTTAAGAAATTTCAAGAGCGGTCAGTTTTGCTGGGTTACAAGATCTCAATGACGGTAGGTTTTCAGTGTCAAACGGGTTTGTTTCGTTACGAGATTTCAATGATGGTCGGTTTTGTTCGGTTAAGAGATTTCCATAACGGTCGGTTTCGCTGGTACACGAGATCTCAATGACGGTAGGTTTTCAGTGTCAGTCGATTTTGTTCTGTTATGAGATTTCAAAGATGGTTGGTTTTGTTCGGTTAAGAAATTTCAAGAGCGGTCAGTTTTGCTGGGTTACAAGATCTCAATGACGGTAGGTTTTCAGTGTCAAACGGGTTTGTTTCATTAAGAGATTTTAATGATGGTCGGTTTTGTTCAGTTAAGAAATTTCCATAACGGTCAGATTCGCTGGTACACGAGATCTCAATGACGGTAGGTTTTCAGTGTCAGTCGATTTTGTTCTGTTATGAGATTTCAAAGATGGTTGGTTTTTTTCAGTTAAGAAATTTCAATAGCGGTCAGTTATGCTGGGTTACAAGATCTCAATGACGGTAGGTTTTCAATGACAGTTGGTTTAGTTCCTTTGTTCTTTTACAAGATTTCAAAGACAGTTGGTTTTGTTTTATTACGAGATTTCAATGATGGTCGGTTTTGTTCGGTTAAGAGATTTCCATAACGGTCGGTTTCGCTGGTACACGAGATCTCAATGACGGTAGGTTTTCAGTGTCAGTCGATTTTGTTCGGTTATGAGATTTCAAAGACGGTTGGTTTTGTTCGGTTAAGAGATTTCCATAACGGTCGGTTTCGCTGGTACACGAGATCTCAATGACGGTAGGTTTTCAGTGTCAGTCGGTTTTGTTCTGTTATGAGATTTCAAAGAAGGTTGGTTTTGTTCGGTTATGAGATCTCAATGATGGTACGTTTTCAGTGTCAGTTGGTTTTGTTCCTTTATTCTTTTACGAGATTTCAAAGACAGTTGGTTTTGTTTCATTACGAGATTTCAATGATGGTCGGTTTTGTTCGGTTAAGAGATTTCCATAACGGTCGGTTTCGCTGGTACACGAGATCTCAATGACGGTAGGTTTTCAGTGTCAGTCGATTTTGTTCGGTTATGAGATTTCAAAGACGGTTGGTTTTGTTCGGTTATGAGATTTCAATGATGGTCAGTTTTGTTCTGTTAAGAGATTTCAATGACGGTCGATTTTGCTGGGTTACGAGATCTCAATGACGGTAGATTTTCAGTGTCAGTCGGATTTGTTCTGTTATGAGACTTCAATGATGGTTGGGTTTTTTTCGTTAAGAAATTTCAAGAGCGGTCAGTTTTGCTTGGTTACAAGATCTCAATGACGGTAGGTTTTCAGTGTCAGTCTGTTTTGTTCTGATATGAGATTTCAAAGACGGTTGGTTTTGTTCGGTTATGAGATTTCAATGATGGTCAGTTTTGTTCTGTTAAGAGATTTCAATGACGGTCGATTTTGCTGGGTTACGAGATCTCAATGACGGTAGGTTTTCAGTGTCAGTCGATTTTGTTCGGTTATGAGATTTCAATGATGGTCGGTTTTGTTCAGTTAAGAGATTTCCATAACGGTCGGTTTTGCTGGGTCACGAGATCTCAATGACGGTAGGTTTTCAGTGTCAGTCGATTTTGTTCGGTTATGAGATTTCAAAGAGGATTGGTTTTGTTCGGTTAAGAGATTTCCATAACGGTCGGTTTCGCTGGTACACGAGATCTCAATGACGGTAGGTTTTCAGTTTCAGTCGATTTTGTTCTGTTATGAGATTTCAAAGATGGTTGGTTTTGTTCCGTTAAGAGATTTCAAGAGCGGTCAGTTTTGCTGTCAGTTACAAGATCTCAATGATGGTACGTTTTCAGTGTCAGTTGATTTTGTTTCATTACGAGATTTCAATGATGGTCGGTGTTGTTCGGTTAAGAGATTTCCATAACGGTCGGTTTCGCTGGTACACGAGATCTCAATGACGGTAGGTTTTCAGTGTCAGTCGATTTTGTTCGGTTATGAGATTTCAATTATGGTCGGTTTTTTTCCGTTAAGAAATTTCAAGAGCGGTCAGTTTTGCTGGGTTACAAGATCTCAATGACGATAGGTTTTCAGTGTCAAACGGGTTTGTTTTGTTAGAAGATTTCAAAGACGGTTGGTTTTGTTCGGTTAAGAGATTTCCATAACGGTCGGTTTCGCTGGTACATGAGATCTCAATGACGGTAGGTTTTCAGTGTCAGTCGATTTTGTTCTGATTTTTACAGATTGATAGTCGGTTTTGTTTTGTTACGAGATTTCAATGATGGTCGGTTTTTTTTCCGTTAAGAGATTTCCAAGAGCGGTCAGTTTTGCTGGGTTACAAGATCTCAATGACGGTAGGTTTTCAGTGTCAAACGGGTTTGATTCTTTTACGAGATTTCTGATGGTCGGTTTTGTTTTGTTAAGAAATTTCAATGACGGTCGGTTTTGTTCGGTTAAGAGATTTCCATAACGGTCGGTTTCGCTGGTACACGAGGTCTCAATGACAGTAGATTTTCAGTGTCAGTCGGATTTGTTCTGTTATGAGACTTCAATGATGGTCGGTTTTTTTTCGTTAAAAATTTTCAAGAGCGGTCAGTTTTGCTGGGTTTACAAGATCTCAATGATGGTATGTTTTCATTGTCAGTTGGTTTTGTTTCGTTGTTCTTTTACGAGATTTGAAAGACAGTCGGTTTTGTTTCTTTATGAGATTTCAATGATGGTCGGTTTTGTTCGGTTAAGAAATTTCCATAACGGTCGGTTTCGCTGGGTCACGAGATCTCAATGACGGTAGGTTTTCAGTGTCAGTCAGTTTTGTTTCGTTATGAGATTTCAAAGACGGTTGGTTTTGTTCGGTTATGAGATTTCAATGATGGTCCGTCTTTTTCCATTAAGAAATTTCAATAACGGTCGTTTTTTCTGGGTTACGATATCTCATTGACGGTAGGTTTTCAGTTTTAACCGGTTTTGTTCTGTTATGAGATTTCAATGATGGTCGTTTTTTTTGCGTTAAGAAATTTCAATAGTGCTCAGTTATGCTGGGTCACGAGATCTCAATGACGGTAGGTTTTCAGTGTCAGTCAGTTTTGTTTCGTTACGAGATTTCAATGATGGTCGGTTTTTTTCGGTTAAAAGTTTTTCATAACGGTCGGTTTCGCTGGGTCACGAGATCTCAATGACGGTAGGTTTTCAGTATCAGTCGGTTTTTCTTTTGTTAGGAGATTTCAAAGACGGTTGGTTTTGTTCGGTTAAGAGATTTTCATAACAGTCGGTTTCGCTGGTACACGAGATCTCAATGACGGTAGGTTTTCAGTGTCAGTCGGTTTTGTTCCTTTATTCTTTTACGAGATTTCAAAGAAGGTTGGTTTTGTTCGGTTATGAGATTTCAATGATGGTACGTTTTCAGTGTCAGTTGGTTTTGTTCCTTTGTTCTTTTACGAGATTTCAAAGACAGTTGGTTTTGTTTTGTTACGATATTTCAATGATGGTCGGTTTTGTTCGGTTAAGAGATTTCCATAACGGTCGGTTTCGCTGGTACACGAGATCTCAATGACGGTAGGTTTTCAGTGTCAGTCGATTTTGTTCGGTTATGAGATTTCAATTATGGTCGGTTTTTTTCCGTTAAGAAATTTCAAGAGCGGTCAGTTTTGCTGGGTTACAAGATCTCAATGACGGTAGGTTTTCAGTGTCAAACGGGTTTGATTCGTTACGAGTTTTCTATGATGGTCGGTTTTGTTTTGTTAGGAGATTTCAAAGACGGTTGGTTTTGCTCGGTTAAGAGATTTCCATAACGGTCGGTCTCGCTGGTACACGAGATCTCAATGACGGTAGGTTTTCAGTGTCAGTCGGTTTTGTTCTGTTATGAGATTTCAAAGAAGGTTGGTTTTGTTCGGTTATGAGATCTCAATGATGGTACGTTTTCAGTGTCAGTTGGTTTTGTTCCTTTATTCTTTTACGAGATTTCAAAGATAGTTGGTTTTGTTTCGTTACGAGATTTCAATGATGGTCGGTTTTTTTCGGTTAAAAGTTTTTCATAACGGTCGGTTTCGCTGGTACACGAGATCTCAATGACGGTAGGTTCTCAGTGTCAGTCGATTTTGTTCGGTTATGAGATTTCAATTATGGTCGGTTTTTTTCCGTTAAGAAATTTCAAGAGCGGTCAGTTTTGCTGGGTTACAAAATCTCAATGACGGTAGGTTTTCAGTGTCAAACGGGTTTGATTCGTTACGAGATTTCTATGATGGTCGGTTTTGTTTTGTTATGAGATTTCAAAGACGGTTGGTTTTGTTCGGTTAAGAGATTTCCATAACGGTCGGTTTCGCTGGTACACGAGATCTCAATGACAGTAGGTTCTCAGTGTCAGTCGATTTTGTTCGGTTATGAGATTTCATTTATGGTCGTTTTTTTTCCGTTAAGAAATTTCAAGAGCGGTCAGTTTTGCTGGGTAACAAGATCTCAATGACGGTAGGTTTTCAGTGTCAAACTGGTTTGATTCGTTACGAGTTTTCTATGATGGTCGGTTTTGTTCGGTTAAGAGATTTCCATAAAAGTCGGTTTTGTTTTGTTACGATATTTCAATGATGGTATGTTTTTTCTTTTAAGAGATTTCCATTACGGTCCATTTTGCTGGGTCACGGGATCTCAATGACGGTAGGTTTTCAGTGTCAGTTGGTTTTGTTCTTTTATTCTTTTACGAGATTTCAAAGATAGTTGGTTTTGTTTCGTTACGAGATTCCAATGATGGTCGGTTTTGTTCGGTTAAGAGATTTCCATAACGGTCGGTTTCGCTGGTACACAAGATCTCAATGATGGTAGGTTTTCAGTGTCAGTCGAATTTGTTCTGTTATGAGACTTCAATGATAGTCGTTTTTTTTTTCGTTAAGAAATTTCAAGAGCGGTCAGTTTTGCTTGGTTACAAGATCTCAATGACGGTAGGTTTTCATTGTCAGTTGGTTTTGTTTCTTTGTTCTTTTACGAGGTTTGAAAGACAGTCGGTTTTGTTTCTTTATGAGATTTCAATGATGGTCGGTTTTGTTCGGTTAAGAAATTTCCATAACGGTCGGTTTCGCTGGGTCACGAGATCTAAATGATGGTAGGTTTTCAATGTCAGTCGGTTTTGTTTTGTTATGAGATTTCAAAGACGGTTGGTTTTGTTCGGTTATCAGATTTCAATAATGGTCGGTTTTGTTCTGTTAATAGATTTCAATGACGGTCGATTTTGCTGGGTTACGAGATCTCAATGATGGTAGCTTTTCAGTTTTAGCCGGTTTTGTTCTGTTATGAGATTTCAATGATGGTCGTTTTTTTTTGCGTTAAGAAATTTCAATAGTGCTCAGTTATGCTGGGTTACAAGATCTCAATGACGGTAGGTTTTCATTGTCAGTTGGTTTTGTTTCTTTGTTCTTTTACGAGATTTGAAAAACAGTCGGTTTTGTTTCGTTACGAGATTTCAATGATGGTCGGTTTTGTTCGGTTAAGAGATTTCCATAACGGTCGGTTTCGCTGGTACACGAGATCTCAATGACGGTAGGTTTTCAGTGTCAGTCGGTTTTGTTCTGTTATGAGATTTCAAAGACGGTTGGTTTTGTTCGGTTATGAGATTTCAATGATGGTCAGTCTTTTTCTGTTAAGAAATTTCAATAACGGTTGTTTTTTCTGGGTTACGATATCTCAATGACGGTAGGTTTTCAGTGTCAGTCGGTTTTGTTCGGTGATGAGATTTCAATGATGGTCGTTATTTTTCCTTTAAGAACTTTCAATAGTGGTCAGTTTCGCTGGGTTACAAGTTCTCATTGATAGTAGGTTTTCAGTGTCAGTTGGTTTTGTTCCTTTATTCTTTTACGAGATTTCAAAGACAGACGGTTTTGTTTCGTTACGAGATTTCAATGATGGTCGGTTTTGTTCGGTTAAGAGATTTCCATAACGGTCGGTTTTGCTGGGTCACAAGATCTCCATGACGGTAGGTTTTCAGTGTCAGTCGGTTTTGTTTTGTTAGGAGATTTCAAAGACGGTTGGTTTTGTTCGGTTAAGAGATTTCCATAACGGTCGGTTTCGCTGGTACACGAGATCTCAATGACGGTAGGTTTTCAGTGTCAGTCGATTTTGTTCGGTTATGAGATTTCAATGATGGTCGGTTTTTTTCCGTTAAGAAATTTCAAGAGCGGTCAGTTTTGCTGGGTTACAAGATCTCAATGACGGTAGGTTTTCAGTGTCAAACGGGTTTGATTCGTTACGAATTTTCTATGATGGTCGGTTTTGTTCGGTTATGAGATTTCAATGATGGTCGGTTTTGTTCGGTTAAGAGATTTCCATAACGGTCGGTTTCGCTGGTACACAAGATCTCAATGATGGTAGGTTTTCAGTGTCAGTCGAATTTGTTCTGTTATGAGACTTCAATGATAGTCGTTTTTTTTTCGTTAAGAAATTTCAAGAGCGGTCAGTTTTGCTTGGTTACAAGATCTCAATGACGGTAGGTTTTCATTGTCAGTTGGTTTTGTTTCTTTGTTCTTTTACGAGGTTTGAAAGACAGTCGGTTTTGTTTCTTTACGAGATTTCAATGATGGTCGGTTTTGTTCGGTTAAGAGATTTCCATAACGGTCGGTTTCGCTGGGTCACGAGATCTCAATGACGGTAGGTTTTCAGTGTCAGTCAGTTTTGTTTCGTTATGAGATTTCAAAGACGGTTGGTTTTGTTCGGTTATGAGATTTCAATGATGGTCCGTCTTTTTCCATTAAGAAATTTCAATAACGGTCGTTTTTTCTGGGTTACGATATCTCAATGACGGTAGGTTTTCAGTTTTAACCGGTTTTGTTCTGTTATGAGATTTCAATGATGGTCGTTTTTTTTGCGTTAAGAAATTTCAATAGTGCTCAGTTATGCTGGGTTACAAGATCTCAATGACGGTAGGTTTTCAGTATCAGTCGGTTTTTCTTTTGTTAGGAGATTTCAAAGACGGTTGGTTTTGTTCGGTTAAGAGATTTTCATAACAGTCGGTTTCGCTGGTACACGAGATCTCAATGACGGTAGGTTTTCAGTGTCAGTCGGTTTTTCTTTTGTTAGGAGATTTCAAAGACGCTTGGTTTTGTTCGGTTAAGAGATTTTCATAACGGTCGGTTTCGCTGGTACACGAGATCTCAATGACGGTAGGTTTTCAGTGTCAGTCGGTTTTGTTCCTTTATTCTTTTACGAGATTTCAAAGAAGGTTGGTTTTGTTCGGTTATGAGATCTCAATGATGGTACGTTTTCAGTGTCAGTTGGTTTTGTTCCTTTATTCTTTTACGAGATTTCAAAGATAGTTGGTTTTGTTTCGTTACGAGATTTCAATGATGGTCGGTTTTGTTCGGTTAAAAGATTTCCATAACGGTCGGTTTCGCTGGTACACGAGATCTCAATGACGGTAGGTTCTCAGTGTCAGTCGATTTTGTTCGGTTATGAGATTTCAATTATGGTCGGTTTTTTTCCGTTAAGAAATTTCAAGAGCGGTCAGTTTTGCTGGGTTACAAGATCTCAATGACGGTAGGTTTTCAGTGTCAAACGGGTTTGATTCGTTACGAGTTTTCTATGATGGTCGGTTTTGTTTTGTTAGGAGATTTCAAAGACGGTTGGTTTTGTTCGGTTAAGAGATTTCCATAACGGTCGGTTTCGCTGGTACACGAGATCTCAATGACGGTAGGTTTTCAGTGTCAGTCGGTTTTGTTCTGCTATGAGATTTCAAAGAAGGTTGGTTTTGTTCGGTTATGAGATCTCAATGATGGTCAGTCTTTTTCTGTTAAGAAATTTCAATAACGGTTGTTTTTTCTGGGTTACGATATCTCAATGATGGTACGTTTTCAGTGTCAGTTTTGTTCGGTTATGAGATTTCAATGATGGTCGTTTTTTTACATTAAGAATTTTCAATAGTGGTCAGTTATGCTGGGTTACAATATCTCAATGACGGTAGATATTCAGTGACAGTTGGTTTAGTTCCTTTGTTCTTTTACGAGATTTCAAAGATAGTTGGTTTTGTTTCGTTACGAGATTTCAATGATGGTCGGTTTTGTTCGGTTAAAAGATTTCCATAACGGTCGGTTTCGCTGGTACACGAGATCTCAATGACGGTAGGTTCTCAGTGTCAGTCGATTTTGTTCGGTTATGAGATTTCAATTATGGTCGGTTTTGTTCGGTTAAGAGATTTCCATAACGGTCGGTTTTGCTGGGTCACGAGATATCAATGACGGTAGGTTTTCAGTGTCAGTCGGTTTTGTTTCGTTATGAGATTTCAAAGACGGTTGGTTTTGTTCGGTTATGAGATTTCAATGATGGTCGGTTTTGTTCGGTTAAGAGATTTCCATAACGGTCGGTTTCGCTGGTACACAAGATCTCAATGATGGTAGGTTTTCAGTGTCAGTCGAATTTGTTCTGTTATGAGACTTCAATGATAGTCGTTTTTTTTTCGTTAAGAAATTTCAAGAGCGGTCAGTTTTGCTTGGTTACAAGATCTCAATGACGGTAGGTTTTCATTGTCAGTTGGTTTTGTTTCTTTGTTCTTTTACGAGATTTGAAAAACAGTCGGTTTTGTTTCGTTACGAGATTTCAATGATGGTCGGTTTTGTTCGGTTAAGAGATTTCCATAACGGTCGGTTTCGCTGGGTCACGAGATCTCAATGACGGTAGGTTTTCAGTGTCAGTCAGTTTTGTTTCGTTATGAGATTTCAAAGACGGTTGGTTTTGTTCGGTTATGAGATTTCAATGATGGTCCGTCTTTTTCCATTAAGAAATTTAGGTAGGTTTTCAGTTTTAACCGGTTTTGTTCTGTTATGAGATTTCAATGATGGTCGTTTTTTTTGCGTTAAGAAATTTCAATAGTGCTCAGTTATGCTGGGTTACAAGATCTCAATGACGGTAGGTTTTCAATGACAGTTCGTTTAGTTCCTTTGTTCTTTTACAAGATTTCAAAGACAGTTGGTTTTGTTTCATTACGAGATTTCAATGACGGTCGGTTTTGTTCGGTTAAGAGATTTCCATAACGGTCGGTTTCGCTGGTACACGAGATCTCAATGACGGTAGGTTTTCAGTATCAGTCGGTTTTGTTTTGTTAGGAGATTTCAAAGACGGTTGGTTTTGTTCGGTTAAGAGATTTCCATAACGGTCGGTTTCGCTGGTACACGAGATCTCAATGACGGTAGGTTTTCAGTGTCAGTCGGTTTTGTTCCTTTATTCTTTTACGAGATTTCAAAGAAGGTTGGTTTTGTTCGGTTATGAGATCTCAATGATGGTACGTTTTCAGTGTCAGTTGGTTTTGTTCCTTTATTCTTTTACGAGATTTCAAAGATAGTTGGTTTTGTTTCGTTACGAGATTTCAATGATGGTCGGTTTTGTTCGGTTAAAAGATTTCCATAACGGTCGGTTTCGCTGGTACACGAGATCTCAATGACGGTAGGTTCTCAGTGTCAGTCGATTTTGTTCGGTTATGAGATTTCAATTATGGTCGGTTTTTTTCCGTTAAGAAATTTCAAGAGCGGTCAGTTTTGCTGGGTTACAAGATCTCAATGACGGTAGGTTTTCAGTGTCAAACGGGTTTGATTCGTTACGAGTTTTCTATGATGGTCGGTTTTGTTTTGTTAGGAGATTTCAAAGACGGTTGGTTTTGTTCGGTTAAGAGATTTCCATAACGGTCGGTTTCGCTGGTACACGAGATCTCAATGACGGTAGGTTTTCAGTGTCAGTCGATTTTGTTCTGTTATGAGATTTCAAAGACGGTTGGTTTTGTTTGGTTATGAGATCTCAATGATGGTCGGTTTTGTTCAGTTAAGAAATTTCCATAACGATCGGTTTTGCTGGGTCACGAGATCTCAATGACGGTAGGTTTTCAGTGTCCGTTGGCTTTGTTCTTTTACGAGATTTCAAATATAGTCGGTTTTGTTTCGTTACGAGATTTCAATGATGGTCGGTTTTGTTCGGTTAAGAGATTTCCATAACGGTCGGTTTTGCTGGGTCACAAGATCTCAATGACGGTAGATTTTCAGTGTCAGTCGGATTTGTTCTGTTATGAGACTTCAATGATGGTTGGGTTTTTTTCGTTAAAAATTTTCAAGAGCGGTCAGTTTTGCTGGGTTTACAAGATCTCAATGACGGTAGGTTTTCAGTGTCAGTCGGTTTTGTTCTGTTAACAGATTTCAAAGACGGTTGGTTTTGTTCAGTTATGAGATCTCAATGACGGTAGGTTTTCAGTGTCAGTTGGTTTGTTCCTTTGTTCTTTTACAAGATTTCAAAGATAGTTGGTTTTGTTTCGTTACGAGATTTCAATGATGGTCGGTTTTGTTCGGTTAAGAGATTTCCATAACGGTCGGTTTTGCTGGGTCACGAGATCTCAATGACGGTAGGTTTTCAGTGTCAGTCGGTTTTGTTCTGTTATGAGATTTCAAAGACGGTTGGTTTTGTTCGGTTATGAGATTTCAATGATGGTCGGTTTTTTTCCGTTAAGAAATTTCAAGAGCGGTCAGTTTTGCTGGGTTACAAGATCTCAATGACGGTAGGTTTTCAGTGTCAAACAGGTTTGTTTTGTTACGATATTTCAATGATGGTCGGTTTTTTCTTAATAAGAGATTTCTATTACGGTCCGTTTTGCTGGGTCACGGGATCTCAATGACGGTAGGTTTTCAGTGTCAATCAGTTTTGTTCTATTATGAAATTTCAAGGACGGATGGTTTTGTTTCGTTACGAGATTTCAATGACGGTCAGTTTTGTTCAGTTACGAGATTTCAATGATGGTCGATTTTGCTGGGTTACAAGATCTCAGTGACGGTAGGTTTTTAGTATTAGTTGGTTTTGTTCTGTAATGAGATTTCAAAGACAGTTGGTTTTGTTCGGTTATGAGAGTTCAATGATGGTCAGTCTTTTTCCGTTAATAAATTTCAATAACGGTCGTTTTTTCTGGGTTACGATATCTCAATGACGGTAGGTTTTCAGTTTTAACCGGTTTTGTTCTGTTATGAGATTTCAATGATGGTCGTTTTTTTTTGCGTTAAGAAATTTCAATAGTGCTCAGTTATGCTGGGTTACAAGATCTCAATGACGGTAGGTTTTCAATGACAGTTCGTTTAGTTCCTTTGTTCTTTTACAAGATTTCAAAGACAGTTGGTTTTGTTTCATTACGAGATTTCAATGATGGTCGGTTTTGTTCGGTTAAGAGATTTCCATAACGGTCGGTTTCGCTGGTACACGAGATCTCAATGACGGTAGGTTTTCAGTGTCAGTCGATTTTGTTCGGTTATGAGATTTCAATGATGGTCGGTTTTTTTCCGTTAAGAAATTTCAAGAGCGGTCAGTTTTGCTGGGTTACAAGATCTCAATGACGGTAGGTTTTCAGTGTCAAACGGGTTTGATTCGTTACGAGTTTTCTATGATGGTCGGTTTTGTTTTGTTATGAGATTTCAATGATGGTCGGTTTTGTTCGGTTAAGAGATTTCCATAACGGTCGGTTTCGCTGGTACACGAGATCTCAATGACGGTAGGTTCTCAGTGTCAGTCGATTTTGTTCGGTTATGAGATTTCAATTATGGTCGGTTTTTTTCCGTTAAGAAATTTCAAGAGCGGTCAGTTTTGCTGGGTTACAAGATCTCAATGACGGTAGGTTTTCAGTGTCAAACGGGTTTGATTCGTTACGAGTTTTCTATGATGGTCGGTTTTGTTCGGTTAAGAGATTTCAATGACGGTCGATTTTGCTGGGTTACGAGATCTCAATGACGGTAGGTTTTCATTTTCAGTTGGTTTTGTTTCTTTGTTCCTTCACGAGATTTGAAAGACAGTCGGTTTTGTTTTGTTACGATATTTCAATGATGGTCGGTTTTTTCCTAATAAGAGATTTCTATTACGGTCCGTTTTGCTGGGTCACGGGATCTCAATGACGGTAGGTTTTCAGTGTCAGTTGGTTTTGTTCCTTTATTCTTTTACGAGATTTCAAAGATAGTTGGTTTTGTTTCGTTACGAGATTCCAATGATGGTCGGTTTTGTTCGGTTAAGAGATTTCCATAACGGTCGGTTTCGCTGGTACACAAGATCTCAATGATGGTAGGTTTTCAGTGTCAGTCGGATTTGTTCTGTTATGAGACTTCAAAGATGGTTGGGTTTTTTTCGTTAAGAAATTTCAAGAGCGGTCAGTTTTGCTTGGTTACAAGATCTCAATGACGGTAGGTTTTCATTTTCAGTTGGTTTTGTTTCTTTGTTCCTTCACGAGATTTGAAAGACAGTCGGTTTTGTTTTGTTACGATATTTCAATGATGGTCGGTTTTGTTCTGTTATGAGACTTCAATGATAGTCGGTTTTTTTCTGTTAAGAAATTTCAAGAGCGGTCAGTTTTGCTTGGTTACAAGATCTCAATAACTGTACATTTTCAGTGTCAGTCGGTTTTGTTCGGTTAAGAGATTTCTATAACGGTCAGTTTTACTGGGTCACGAGATCTCAATGACGGTAGGTTTTCAGTGTCAGTCGGTTTTGTTCTGTTATGAGATTTCAAAGACGGTTGGTTTTGTTCGGTTATGAGATTTCAATGATGGTCGTTTTTTTTCCGTTAAGAAATTTCAAGAGCGGTCAGTTTTGCTGGGTTACAAGATCTCAATGACGGTAGGTTTTCAGTGTCAAACGGGTTTGATTCGTTACGAGTTTTCTATGATGGTCGGTTTTGTTCGGTTAAGAGATTTCCATAACGTTCGGTTTCGCTGGTACACGAGATCTCAATGACGGTAGGTTTTCAGTGTCAGTCGATTTTGTTCGGTTATGAGATTTCAATGATGGTAGGTTTTTTTTCCGTCAAGAAATTTCAAGAGCGGTCAGTTTTGCTGGGTTACAAGATCTCAATGACGGTAGGTTTTCAGTGTCAAACGGGTTTGTTTCATTAAGAGATTTCAATGATGGTCGGTTTTGTTCGGTTAAGAGATTTCCATAACGGTCGGTTTCGCTGGTACACGAGATCTCAATGACGGTAGGTTTTCAGTGTCAGTCGATTTTGTTCGGTTACGAGATTTTAATGATTGTCGGGTTTTTTCCGTCAAGAAATTTCAATAGTGCTCAGTTATGCTGGGTTACAAGACCTCAATAACGGTAGGTTTTCAATGACAGTTCGTTTAGTTCCTTTGTTCTTTTACAAGATTTCAAAGACAGTTGGTTTTGTTTCATTACGAGATTTCAATGACGGTCGGTTTTGTTCGGTTAAGAGATTTCCATAACGGTCGGTTTCGCTGGTACACGAGATCTCAATGACGGTAGGTTTTCAGTATCAGTCGGTTTTGTTTTGTTAGGAGATTTCAAAGACGGTTGGTTTTGCTCGGTTAAGAGATTTCCATAACGGTCGGTCTCGCTGGTACACGAGATCTCAATGACGGTAGGTTTTCAGTGTCAGTCGGTTTTGTTCTGTTATGAGATTTCAAAGAAGGTTGGTTTTGTTCGGTTATGAGATCTCAATGATGGTACGTTTTCAGTGTCAGTTGGTTTTGTTCCTTTATTCTTTTACGAGATTTCAAAGATAGTTGGTTTTGTTTCGTTACGAGATTTCAATGATGGTCGGTTTTTTTCGGTTAAAAGTTTTTCATAACGGTCGGTTTCGCTGGTACACAAGATCTCAATGACGGTAGGTTCTCAGTGTCAGTCGATTTTGTTCGATTATGAGATTTCAATTATGGTCAGTTTTTTTCCGTTAAGAAATTTCAAGAGCGATCAGTTTTACTGGGTTACAAGATCTCAATGACGGTAGGTTTTCAGTGTCAAACGGGTTTGATTCGTTACGAGTTTTCTATGATGGTCGGTTAAGAGATTTCCATAACGGTCGGTTTTACTGGGTCACGAGATCTCAATGACGGTAGGTTTTCAGTGTCAATCGGTTTTGTTTTGTTATGAGATTTCAAAGACGGTTGGTTTTGCTCGGTTATGAGATTTCAATGATGGTCAGTTTTGTTCTGTTAAGAGATTTCAATGACGGTCGATTTTGCTGGGTTACAAGATCTCAGTGACGGTAGGTTTTTAGTATCAGTCGGTTTTGTTCTGTAATGAGATTTCAAAGACAGTTGGTTTTGTCCGGTTATGAGATTTCAGTGATAGTCAGTCTTTTTCCGTTAAGAAATTTCAATAACGGTCGTTTTTTCTGGGTTACGATATCTCAATGACGGTAGGTTTTCAGTTTTAACCGGTTTTGTTCTGTTATGAGATTTCAATGATGGTCGTTTTTTTTTGTGTTAAGAAATTTCAATAGTGCTCAGTTATGCTGGTTACAAGATCTCAATGACGGTAGGTTTTCAATGACAGTTCGTTTAGTTCCTTTGTTCTTTTACAAGATTTCAAAGACAGTTGGTTTTGTTTCATTACGAAATTTCAATGACGGTCGGTTTCCCTGGTACACGAGGTCTCAATGACGGTAGGTTTTCAGTGTCAGTCGATTTTGTTCGGTTATGAGATTTCAACGATGGTCGGTTTTTTTCTGTTAAGAAATTTCAAGAGCGGTCAGTTTTGCTGGGTTACAAGATCTCAATGACGATAGGTTTTCAGTGTCAAACGGGTTTGTTTCGTTACGAGATTTCAATGATGGTCGGTTTTGTTCGGTTAAGAGATTTCCATAACGGTCGGTTTCGCTGGTACACGAGATCTCAATGACGGTAGGTTTTCAGTGTCAGTCGATTTTGTTCGGTTATGAGATTTCAATTATGGTCGGTTTTTTTCCGTTAAGAAAGTTCAAGAGCGGTCAGTTTTGCTGGGTTACAAGATCTCAATGACGGTAGGTTATCAGTGTCAAACAGGTTTGATTCGTTACGAGTTTTCTATGATGGTCGGTTTTGTTCGGTTAAGAGATTTCCATAAAGGTCGGTTTTGCTGAGTCACGAGATCTCAATGACGGTAGGTTTTCATTGTCAGTTGGTTTTGTTTCTTTGATCTTTTACGAGATTTGAAAGACAGTCGGTTTTGTTTTGTTACGATATTTCAATGATTGTATGATTTTTCTTTTAAGAGATTTCCATTACGGTCCATTTTGCTGGGTCACGGGATCTCAATGACGGTAGGTTTTCAGTGTCAGTTGGTTTTGTTCCTTTATTCTTTTACGAGATTTCAAAGATAGTTGGTTTTGTTTCGTTACGACATTCCAATGATGGTCGGTTTTGTTCGGTTAAGAGATTTCCATAACGGTCGTTTTCGCTGGTACACAATATCTCAATGATGGTAGGTTTTCAGTGTCAGTCGAATTTGTTCTGTTATGAGACTTCAATGATAGTCGGTTTTTTTCTGTTAAGAAATTTCAAGAGCGGTCAGTTTTGCTTGGTTACAAGATCTCAATGACGGTAGGTTTTCATTGTCAGTTGGTTTTGTTTCTTTGTTCCTTTACGAGATTTGAAAGACAGTCGGTTTTGTTTTGTTACGATATTTCAATGATGGTCGTTTTTGTTCAGTTACGAGATTTCAATGATGGTCGGTTTTTTTCCGTTAAGAAATTTCAAGAGCGGTCAGTTTTGCTGGGTTACAAGATCTCAATGACGGTAGGTTTTCAGTGTCAAACGGGTTTGAGTCGTTACGAGTTTTCTATGATGGTCGGTTTTGTTCGGTTAAGAGATTTCCATAACGGTCGGTTTTACTGGGTCACGAGATCTCAATGACTTTAGGTTTTCAGTGTCAGTCGGTTTTGTTTTGTTCTCAGATTTCATAGACGGTTGGTTTTGTTCGGTTATGAGATTTCAAACACGGTCGTTTTTTTTCCGTTAAGAAATTTCAATAACGGTCAGTTTTGCTGGGTTACAAGATCTCATTGATGGTAGGTTTTCAGTGTCAAACGGGTTTGATTCATTACGAATTTTCTATGATGGTCGGTTTTGTTCGGTTAAGAGATTTCCATAACGGTCGGTTTAGCTGGTACACGAGATCTCAATGACGGTAGGTTTTCAGTGTCAGTCGATTTTGTTCGGTTATGAGATTTCAACGATGTTTGGTTTTTTTCTGTTAAGAAATTTCAAGAGCGGTCAGTTTTGCTGGGTTACAAGATCTCATTGACGATAGGTTTTCAGTGTCAAACGGGTTTGTTTCATTAAGAGATTTCAATGATAGTCGGTTTTGTTCGGTTAAGAGATTTCCATAACGGTCGGTTTCGCTGGTACACGAGATCTCAATGACGGTAGGTTTTCAGTGTCAGTTGGTTTTGGTCTGTGATGAGATTTCAATGATGGTCGTTTTTTTTCCGTTAAGAAATTTCAAGAGTGGTCAGTTTTGCTGGGTTAAAAGATCTCAATGACGGTAGGTTTTCAGTGTCAGTTGGTTTTGTTCCTTTATTCTTTTACGAGATTTCAAAAACAGTCGGTTTTGTTTCGTTACGAGATTTCAATGACGGTCGGTTTTGTTCGGTTATGAGATTTCAATGATGGTCAGTCTTTTTCCGTTAAGAAATTTCAATAACGGTCGTTTTTTCTGGGTTACGATATCTCAATGACAGTAGATTTTCAGTTTTAACCGGTTTTGTTCTATTATGACATTTCAATGATGGTCGTTTTTTTTTTGCGTTAAAAAAATTCAAAAGTGCTCAGTTATGCTGGGTTACAAGATCTCAATGACGGTAGGTTTTCAATGACAGTTCGTTTAGTTCCTTTGTTCTTTTACAAGATTTCAAAGACAGTTGGTTTTGTTTCATTACGAGATTTCAATGATAGTCGGTTTTGTTCGGTTAAGAGATTTCCATAACGGTCGGTTTCGCTGGTACACGAGATCTCAATGACGGTAGGTTTTCAGTATCAGTCGGTTTTGTTTTGTTAGGAGATTTCAAAGACGGTTGGTTTTGTTCGGTTAAGAGATTTCCATAACGGTCGGTTTCGCTGGTACACAAGATCTCAATGATGGTAGGTTTTCAGTGTCAGTCGAATTTGTTCTGTTATGAGACTTCAATGATAGTCGTTTTTTTTTCGTTAAGAAATTTCAAGAGCGGTCAGTTTTG
Organism: Mylopharyngodon piceus; assembly: GCA_039654765.1. Taxonomy (NCBI): domain Eukaryota; kingdom Metazoa; phylum Chordata; class Actinopteri; order Cypriniformes; family Xenocyprididae; genus Mylopharyngodon; species Mylopharyngodon piceus. The sequence goes on from CM077457.1 coordinate 19,490,322, forward strand.
CTTGGTTACAAGATCTCAATGACGGTAGGTTTTCATTGTCAGTTGGTTTTGTTTCTTTGTTCTTTTACGAGATTTGAAAGACAGTCGGTTTTGTTTCGTTACGAGATTTCAATGATGGTCGGTTTTGTTCGGTTAAGAGATTTCCATAACGGTCGGTTTCGCTGGGTCACGAGATCTCAATGACGGTAGGTTTTCAGTGTCAGTCAGTTTTGTTTCGTTATGAGATTTCAAAGACGGTTGGTTTTGTTCGGTTATGAGATTTCAATGATGGTCCGTCTTTTTCCATTAAGAAATTTCAATAACGGTCGTTTTTTCTGGGTTACGATATCTCAATGACGGTAGGTTTTCAGTTTTAACCGGTTTTGTTCTGTTATGAGATTTCAATGATGGTCGTTAAGATCGTTAAGAAATTTCAATAGTGCTCAGTTATGCTGGGTTACAAGATCTCAATGACGGTAGGTTTTCAATGACAGTTCGTTTAGTTCCTTTGTTCTTTTACAAGATTTCAAAGACAGTTGGTTTTGTTTCATTACGAGATTTCAATGACGGTCGGTTTTGTTCGGTTAAGAGATTTCCATAACGGTCGGTTTCGCTGGTACACGAGATCTCAATGACGGTAGGTTTTCAGTATCAGTCGGTTTTGTTTTGTTAGGAGATTTCAAAGACGGTTGGTTTTGTTCGGTTAAGAGATTTCCATAACGGTCGGTTTCGCTGGTACACGAGATCTCAATGACGGTAGGTTTTCAGTGTCAGTCGGTTTTGTTCTGTTATGAGATTTCAAAGAAGGTTGGTTTTGTTCGGTTATGAGATCTCAATGATGGTACGTTTTCAGTGTCAGTTGGTTTTGTTCCTTTATTCTTTTACGAGATTTCAAAGATAGTTGGTTTTGTTTCGTTACGAGATTTCAATGATGGTCGGTTTTGTTCGGTTAAAAGATTTCCATAACGGTCGGTTTCGCTGGTACACGAGATCTCAATGACGGTAGGTTCTCAGTGTCAGTCGATTTTGTTCGGTTATGAGATTTCAATTATGGTCGGTTTTTTTCCGTTAAGAAATTTCAAGAGCGGTCAGTTTTGCTGGGTTACAAAATCTCAATGACGGTAGGTTTTCAGTGTCAAACGGGTTTGATTCGTTACGAGATTTCTATGATGGTCGGTTTTGTTTTGTTATGAGATTTCAAAGACGGTTGGTTTTGTTCGGTTAAGAGATTTCCATAACGGTCGGTTTCGCTGGTACACGAGATCTCAATGACAGTAGGTTCTCAGTGTCAGTCGATTTTGTTCGGTTATGAGATTTCATTTATGGTCGTTTTTTTTCCGTTAAGAAATTTCAAGAGCGGTCAGTTTTGCTGGGTAACAAGATCTCAATGACGGTAGGTTTTCAGTGTCAAACTGGTTTGATTCGTTACGAGTTTTCTATGATGGTCGGTTTTGTTCGGTTAAGAGATTTCCATAAAAGTCGGTTTTGTTTTGTTACGATATTTCAATGATGGTATGTTTTTTCTTTTAAGAGATTTCCATTACGGTCCATTTTGCTGGGTCACGGGATCTCAATGACGGTAGGTTTTCAGTGTCAGTTGGTTTTGTTCTTTTATTCTTTTACGAGATTTCAAAGATAGTTGGTTTTGTTTCGTTACGAGATTCCAATGATGGTCGGTTTTGTTCGGTTAAGAGATTTCCATAACGGTCGGTTTCGCTGGTACACAAGATCTCAATGATGGTAGGTTTTCAGTGTCAGTCGAATTTGTTCTGTTATGAGACTTCAATGATAGTCGTTTTTTTTTCGTTAAGAAATTTCAAGAGCGGTCAGTTTTGCTTGGTTACAAGATCTCAATGACGGTAGGTTTTCATTGTCAGTTGGTTTTGTTTCTTTGTTCTTTTACGAGGTTTGAAAGACAGTCGGTTTTGTTTCTTTATGAGATTTCAATGATGGTCGGTTTTGTTCGGTTAAGAAATTTCCATAACGGTCGGTTTCGCTGGGTCACGAGATCTCAATGACGGTAGGTTTTCAGTGTCAGTCAGTTTTGTTTCGTTATGAGATTTCAAAGACGGTTGGTTTTGTTCGGTTATGAGATTTCAATGATGGTCCGTCTTTTTCCATTAAGAAATTTCAATAACGGTCGGTTTCGCTGGGTCACGAGATTTCAATGACGGTAGGTTTTCAGTGTCAGTCAGTTTTGTTCTGTTATGAGATTTCAATGATGGTCGTTTTTTTTGCGTTAAGAAATTTCAATAGTGCTCAGTTATGCTGGGTTACAAGATCTCAATGACGGTAGGTTTTCATTGTCAGTTGGTTTTGTTTCTTTGTTCTTTTACGAGGTTTGAAAGACAGTCGGTTTTGTTTCTTTACGAGATTTCAATGATGGTCGGTTTTGTTCGGTTAAGAGATTTCCATAACGGTCGGTTTTGCTGGGTCACGAGATCTCAATGACGGTAGGTTTTCAGTATCAGTCGGTTTTGTTTCGTTATGAGATTTCAAAGACGGTTGGTTTTGTTCGGTTATGAGATTTCAATGATGGTCCGTCTTTTTCCATTAAGAAATTTCAATAACGGTCGTTTTTTCTGGGTTACGATATCTCAATGACGGTAGGTTTTCAGTTTTAACCGGTTTTGTTCTGTTATGAGATTTCAATGATGGTCGTTTTTTTTGCGTTAAGAAATTTCAATAGTGCTCAGTTATGCTGGGTTACAAGATCTCAATGACGGTAGGTTTTCAGTGTCAGTTGGTTTGTTCTTTTGTTCTTTTACAAGATTTCAAAGACAGTTGCTTTTGTTTCGTAACAAGATTTCAATGATGGTCGGTTTTGTTCGGTTAAGAGATTTCCATAACGGTCGGTTTCGCTGGTACACGAGATCTCAATGACGGTAGGTTTTCAGTATCAGTCGGTTTTGTTTTGTTAGGAGATTTCAAAGACGGTTGGTTTTGTTCGGTTAAGAGATTTCCATAACGGTCGGTTTCGCTGGTACACGAGATCTCAATGACGGTAGGTTTTCAGTGTCAGTCGATTTTGTTCGGTTATGAGATTTCAATGATGGTCGGTTTTTTTCCGTTAAGAAATTTCAAGAGCGGTCAGTTTTGCTGGGTTACAAGATCTCAATGACGGTAGGTTTTCAGTGTCAAACGGGTTTGATTCGTTACGAATATTCTATGATGGTCGGTTTTGTTCGGTTATGAGATTTCAATGATGGTCGGTTTTGTTCGGTTAAGAGATTTCCATAACGGTCGGTTTTGCTGGGTCACGAGATATCAATGACGGTAGGTTTTCAGTGTCAGTCGGTTTTGTTTCGTTATGAGATTTCAATGATAGTCGTTTTTTTTTCGTTAAGAAATTTCAAGAGCGGTCAGTTTTGCTTGGTTACAAGATCTCAATGACGGTAGGTTTTCATTGTCAGTTGGTTTTGTTTCTTTGTTCTTTTACGAGGTTTGAAAGACAGTCGGTTTTGTTTCTTTATGAGATTTCAATGATGGTCGGTTTTGTTCGGTTAAGAAATTTCCATAACGGTCGGTTTCGCTGGGTCACGAGATCTCAATGACGGTAGGTTTTCAGTGTCAGTCAGTTTTGTTTCGTTATGAGATTTCAAAGACGGTTGGTTTTGTTCGGTTATGAGATTTCAATGATGGTCCGTCTTTTTCCATTAAGAAATTTCAATAACGGTCGTTTTTTCTGGGTTACGATATCTCATTGACGGTAGGTTTTCAGTTTTAACCGGTTTTGTTCTGTTATGAGATTTCAATGATGGTCGTTTTTTTTGCGTTAAGAAATTTCAATAGTGCTCAGTTATGCTGGGTTACAAGATCTCAATGACGGTAGGTTTTCAGTATCAGTCGGTTTTTCTTTTGTTAGGAGATTTCAAAGACGGTTGGTTTTGTTCGGTTAAGAGATTTTCATAACAGTCGGTTTCGCTGGTACACGAGATCTCAATGACGGTAGGTTTTCAGTGTCAGTCGGTTTTTCTTTTGTTAGGAGATTTCAAAGACGCTTGGTTTTGTTCGGTTAAGAGATTTTCATAACGGTCGGTTTCGCTGGTACACGAGATCTCAATGACGGTAGGTTTTCAGTGTCAGTCGGTTTTGTTCCTTTATTCTTTTACGAGATTTCAAAGAAGGTTGGTTTTGTTCGGTTATGAGATCTCAATGATGGTACGTTTTCAGTGTCAGTTGGTTTTGTTCCTTTATTCTTTTACGAGATTTCAAAGATAGTTGGTTTTGTTTCGTTACGAGATTTCAATGATGGTCGGTTTTGTTCGGTTAAAAGATTTCCATAACGGTCGGTTTCGCTGGTACACGAGATCTCAATGACGGTAGGTTCTCAGTGTCAGTCGATTTTGTTCGGTTATGAGATTTCAATTATGGTCGGTTTTTTTCCGTTAAGAAATTTCAAGAGCGGTCAGTTTTGCTGGGTTACAAGATCTCAATGACGGTAGGTTTTCAGTGTCAAACGGGTTTGATTCGTTACGAGTTTTCTATGATGGTCGGTTTTGTTTTGTTAGGAGATTTCAAAGACGGTTGGTTTTGTTCGGTTAAGAGATTTCCATAACGGTCGGTTTCGCTGGTACACGAGATATCAATGACGGTAGGTTTTCAGTGTCAGTCGGTTTTGTTTCGTTATGAGATTTCAATGATAGTCGTTTTTTTTTCGTTAAGAAATTTCAAGAGCGGTCAGTTTTGCTTGGTTACAAGATCTCAATGACGGTAGGTTTTCATTGTCAGTTGGTTTTGTTTCTTTGTTCTTTT